>SBIQ01000251.1:0-11629 GCA_014805555.1 Astathelohania contejeani | reverse complement strand
TATGTTATTATAATGCATTTATGCAATGCTTTGTTTCATCGTATTATTTTAAGAAATATATAAATCAAAATTTAAACGGCCGGCTATTTAAAAAACTAAAAAATTTTATAAATTTGATGTATCAGAATGCAAAAATTGAAGTAAACCAAAGTACTGACATTATACAGTGCGTTAAAGATATTTGTTCCGGAAATTATTATTCTGGACAATCTAAAGGAGATTCTGCTTTATTTTGTTCGGATTTTTTAACTCAATTAGAAAATGACGAAAATCCAGATCTTGATAAATCTATTCGAAAAATTTGCAAAACAAAATGTTATGAAAAATCTAATACCGAAAATGGATCTAGTTTCGTATCAGATGATGATCTATATGTTTTAACTCTTTATGCTAATAATCAAAATGAATTTCGCAATAAATTAAATTTAATTTTCGAAAAGAAAGGTTTTGAGTGCTTAAATATTGAGAATAAGCCTGTAGAATCATTCTATTATGAAGATTATAATGGGTATTATATATTTTCTGATATATTTATAATAAAAATACATAATTGTGATACTGAAGAATGCTCAGATGTAATAAAAGGAATATTTGATTCAAAAAAGGTGATAACTATTAATAACATCAAATATTCGTTATTCGGTGTGGTATATGAATATATTTACAGCCGTAATCCGACCCTTGGACATGCCGTAGCATATGCCAAAAGAAATGGAAGCTGGTATTATTTTGATGATAATCGCAATGTAATTAAAAAAAAAGACGACTTTGAAATGATATTTGGAAATATCTATAACCCTGGTTTATGCTTTTTTTTCGAAAGAATAAACAGCAAAGATGATTAATAATATTATGATGGATGTCTTTTCTTCGATTATCTATTTTATTTAAATAAACGGTATTGCTTTTATGATATTTTCTTTTCTTTTATCCTATGCGTTATGAGCATCCTTCAGCAGTACCACACTCAACCTTTTTAACGTTTCTTCGATTCTACTATTTGTTACATATCATCTTCAGTTTGAATACTAGTGAAAAGGTTTTTAAAGATTTCTTTAATACAATGAATTGGATATATTATTCCTCGATAGCTGTTGTGATGTTGAGCTCGTTTAAGTAACTTCTGTGTAACTTTGCCACTATCTCATCCCAAATAAAAACATAAGGCGAATTTTATGTTTTAGCTTCTAAAGTAACCCGAACTCATTAATCAAAAAATAATATTGTCTTTTTTTTTCGTATCAACTAGCTGTAGATAATTTTAGATCGTTATGCTAACTTTAACTATAATTATTTCAATTAAGCTTTTATTCTATAAATATGTCCGATCGATTATGATTGCGCAAAACACCTGTTCTTATTTTCGTATCAACACAAATTTTCATTCTTAACAATTTCTTAGGCAAAATGCGATTGCTGTGTTTTGTATTGTTTAATCCATCTATTCGGTAATGAAAAATGTAAACATATTTAATCCTCGTAATGTCTACGTATGTAATCTTAACTCAGCAATTTTCACATACTGTAACTAAATGATCTATTAATCTTTTTCTTTACAGCAATACTAGTATAACATCGTATTTTCATTCCAGTAGACATTTTTATCTTCATTGTATCATTAAATTGCTTCTGTGTTTAATCACAATAGATGAATCGGCGCTCTTGAACAATAGATTATTTTAAAATTGAAAAAATAAAAATTATTGAACTATTGAGATTTTTTTCTTTATTATGCATTTAAATAAAGAAAACAAGATATTCATAGACTTTGTCTTTATCAACACTGTATTTTTCACGCAGAAACTTTTTAGTATGTGAAAAAAAACATTCTATTGTATTCGTATGCACTAATGGATTTTCAGAATTGACGAAAGAAATAGAATGATTTACTGTTAGATGCAAAATTGTCAATATCCTAGAAAAGGCTGTTCTATATGCTCTCCATTCATAAGTTATACATATTGTACTTGGAAGAATATGCTTGTGTATAATTTGATACATGGCATTTTCTGATATATCTTCAACAGGTATAATAAATGCCTTTTTTGAATTCATTTTACCACCTTCCACATACCATATCCCATTACGAACTCTTCCACTTTGATATTTTCTCTTGAAAAACAAACTTTCGTCGATTTCAACAATTATAGATTTACCATTTTTATCAATACTACCTATTCTCGCGTCATTTCTAGCCATACCCTCTATATAAGTCGACCCGAGTCTTTCAGCTCATTCGACGACTGACTTTTCTGATATATTTAGATCAGAAGCTATTACATTGTTTAGTTTTATTAATAATCTTATATAAGATTCTAAGAACTTTACCAATTTCTAGTTTGCTTTTGTAAAAAACAAATTTTTTCTATTACATTTAGATATTTTACATGAAAATGTACATATACATTCATATCCGTCTATACACCTCCTTATTTTAACGAAAGACTTAGGTAATTGCAAACCTCGCAAAATACACTATTGTATATAATCCCACATTTGGCTGCGAATTAAATTGCATATTCGGTATTTGCAGTAATTCCAATTAAAAATCTTCGGAAATTCTTAAATACTTAATCTCCGAGTTTGTATAAATATGTCTCTCTTCTATGATGGAAATATCTATTTTTCTACTCATTTTGAGGCTTATCTATTTTTTATTTTTAAAATAGTCTATTCTTTTTAAAATGGTCTATTGTATAAGAAGGCCAAGATATTTACATAGAAAAACCTAATTTAGACATAGAAGCAATAAGGTACACATGAATGGCTAATTTAAAGGCCATTTGAAGTCAATTCATGCTGAACTAGACTGTGCTTATGTTCCTTGTTTATAGCAATGTTGAATATGTTTGCTTTTTAGCTCTTTAATTTTTTTACCATAGCAAACTGATTATTTGCTAAACGTTCACTATCTTACACTTCTTATTGTTAACATGAGTTACACATTTCCTTACAAGTTTATAAAAATTTGACATACAGGATATCAGTATAAAATATCTATCTTTGGAATTAGATATGTTATACCGCAGTAGAACTACTCAGCCTGTGTTCTTCTTTTTAACATATGTTTTTAACAACTTCATAAAGGTAATTAGTACCAAACTCAAATGCTTAATAAAAAAATACCATCAACTTCAGCTGCTTTCCAACCTAAAAAATTTTTAAGGTATTTTCAAACTTTTGCAAGAAAGGAAAAGTGGGCATTATTTTAGTTTAATAATTTATAACACTATAGTAATCATTTATTTAAGGGTTAATGCTATATATTATTCTTTATCTTTCTTTTCGATGGCCTGCGGTTGGCATTCAGTGGCACTTGCTTCTCCGAATCTTTTCACAGCATCTTCTACTCGGTCTCTTACGTCTATGCTATCCTCAATGCTTCTTCTGTACTCAAGTGATATGGTTTCGAGCGTTTTCTTCAGTACCGTCGATTGAATGTATGCTTCTATCGTAGGGGTTATATTTAATTCTTTAAGATGATTCCTGTGGTACTTGGTTACCACTACGTACCATATCATAGCATAAGGTATTATTTTAGTTTTTGCTTTGTATAGCTAGCTTAATTCGTTCGCCAAAAAGTCGTATTTCCTCTTCTTCTCCGTTTCAATAATTTGGAGGTTATCTTGGCTCGTTATACCAACTTCAACTAATATAATTTCATTCTCCTTCTTATCGTAAATAAATATATCTGGTCTATTATTTGTTATTAAGATATCAGTCCTTATCCTTGTATCGACCCGAATTTCGGCTCTTTCATTTCCATGACCTTCTGGACTGAATAAGATCGTAGTTTTATTGATTTTTTAAAGCCGTACTTATTCGCAAGTAAAAAGTGAATACACCTAAGTACCTTATTATGCCTTCGCGTATAGTCATGTCCCAGCATTCGATCACAACCTGTTGCCAGATGGTCGATCGACTTTTTGGCTTTACCACAATGCTGGCATTGTAAAGCATCGTCTCTCCAGAAAACGTTTCTATCTTGGATATAACAATGAATTCCTTCAGCACGAGAATCAATATTCCCGTATTCCATCCAAGTAGAGGAGTCTTTTAAACTAACAAGCTCATTTGAGCGGGCCCTATATAACTTTTCATGAAATTTTTTCTTATTGATTTCGTCATAAAGGAGCTTACGCTGAGCATTCAAAAGACACTTGGCAGAAACGTCTCTCAGTGAGTACTTTGATTTGAGATATTCGTAAATAAGAGAGAGGTGAGTCTTGTTTTGCTCTTCAACTTTCAAGATCGCTGCTCGTCTTGATGAAATATTTATATATTTTTTCAGCGTATCTAGTAATTGAAGAAGCATATACTCACTTTTCATCTCGACAGAATGGAGACCTCTTCCCATTTCTGTTCGGGGAAGATATAACCTCTTTTTACACCCGGGCTTTAAGTGTACCTTATGTTTAATGAGAGTTTGGCGTATTTTTTGATCAAGCTTTAAGAAGTCAGCAGGTTCGAGGTTTTGTAGTCTAATGTGATAATTGACAAGAAAAATGGCATGCTCGTTATTTGCTTTAAATAAATTTTTTGAATTGAGGTTAGATTCGCACAGCCTATTCACTCTTGCCAGTAGCTCACGTCTTACCTTCTCGAATGATTCTCGCATTATATTGCTACTATGATCCTCTATTATACCTAGGTACTTATATACTCCAGTACCATCAAGGAGAGTAGCAGTGTTTTCGCACTGAGAGTCATTCGTGGCCGACTTCTCTCGGTTAATCTCCAGCCCTATGGCCTTGAAGAAAGACTCAGTTTCTTTCACCATATTGCCCATTACCTGCTATTAGTTGCCAATAGTTTGAGATCATCAATAAATAATAGGTGATTAGTAGCATGTGGAAATTTTTCCGCATGTATTGACACCTTTGGGTATCTTTCATTAAGCCTTCGGCTAAAAGGATCGATACACAGGACGAAGAGAAGAGGGCTAAGGCTATCACCTTGAAGTATCCCTTTATTCACCCTTTTATTGACTATACTCTCTGGTCCAGCTTCTACATCCAAGCTCCACTTAGATGTTATCTCTTTAACAAAGCAAGGTATCCATTTACGAAAACCCAATTTGGATATACACTCTACCAAGTACTTGTGGTCGATAGAATCAAAAGCTTTCTTCACGTCGATCCACGTTGACTTCAACAAGTGTCCGTGCTCTTTGTTTAAAGATAGATTGAGCATGGCCTGCTCTTTTGCACCTTGGACTCTTCTTACAGTGCCCAACTGGTTATCAGCTAGCAAACCTCGACGCTCAACCTCCGGCTGCATAACTTGAGTAACACATTTGGTTGTGAGCTTGTAAAGGTTTGACATACAGGTTATAGGCCTGAAGTCTGAGCCTTTACTCGGGCTGCCTTTTGGTATAAGGTATGTCATGCCCTGATAAAACCAGTCGACTTGCGCCCTTCCCTCTAGGCATATATCCTTTATTATATTATAAAGGTGCTTATGCACTGAAGATATATGCTTTATGAAGAAATTAAAGATACTATCGATGCTAGCTGCTTTCCAATTAGGCATGCACTTTATAATATCTTCAAATTCTTTGAGATTGGGGAAAGTGGTTAATTCAATGGAGTCCGGGAGATGTTCTACTAGATACTCATCGTATCCATTACTTATCTTATCAGTGGTTTCCCACATCTTAGACCAATACTCCCTTATCTCATTGATATCCACCTGGTGCTCTGGTCCATCTACACCAGACAGCTTCCGGTAGAATTTACTCTTATACAATTCGAAGCATTGATTTTCACGTCTACGTTCTTTGCTTTTAATATGCATTTCAAGCTTCTTCTTGTATATACAAGCAAACTTATTTAATGAAACAGCCATAATTATATCATGCATTTTCTATGATAAGATTTAATTTATGTGTTGTTTATATTATTAATTTTATATAATATACTGAATTGTTTATCTTCTTCATAATATATTTGTAAAAATTTGTGGAATTTATTTTAAAAAGTTTATTTATGTGTATAATCGTATAATCTATCAAAATATATACGTTCTGCTGTTCTTGCTTCTATTTCTTCAGAATCCATTTTTTCGATGTCAAAATTTTCGTATAAAAATCCCCATATAGCATCAGATGTGATTATATTCGGCCTTTTCATATTTCGTAGTATTTTTATCATCAGAAAATATTTGTGAAATCCTATGGGTCTAATGTCGCGCAGTGCTTTTAGTATTCTTATTTTTATAACGGGATCTGAAGTATTTAACTTTTTTGATGAGCTTTGCATGGGATAAAATAATGATTTCGGAATAGTTTTAATTTAAAAATATTAAAAAAAAGTAATGTAATCTGCAAAACCTATAAATTTTTAAAGATTTATTACTCTCAAAGCGATCAAATGTTAAATTTTCATAAATTAAAGTACTAATAATACACGTATAGCAAATTCAAGTAAAGAAAATTACAATGACCACTTTAAAATTTAGTGCATCAACTCCTTTTTTCCACATATCTTCAGTGAAGATCACATTAAATCTACTTTAGGTAGTCATTACAGTAAGACTTTGAGTTCTCTACTATCTAATATTTTATCTAAAAAACCGATTGAATATAAGCCTTAATGTATTAATTTTTTACCTGCTAAGTAGAATAATTTCTACGGAACTTTGTTATGAGATTATCTTATATATTATTACACTAATTAAATATTTTTTAATGAAAGTTACCTTTTTTTTATTATTTATATTCTTTTTGTGTATTTCTATATAATAAGAAACTACTTTTACACGCACATATCTAAATTTCTCTGCTGTTACATCGCTTTCATCTGATATTTAAATTTCAATGATCGTTCTATATTCTATTAATATAATCTTTAGCATTTTCCTCAACACAAAGTATTGTATTATATATTTGAAAATATGTAAAGTTGAAGGATAATAGCCAATGGTATAAAATTTATTATAATGCTGAAGATTTATTTAGTTGTTTACTTCATAGTTTCTTATGCCGGTTAATTATAATCAAATAAGTTTTCTCCTTTGCAAAAATATAATATTATCGACTTACGGCTAGATCTAACCGAGCATATTATCTTTATAGATAGCCTTTGTTCACCAGTGGAAGAATAATCAAAGTAAAGCAATTATTAGTAATCAACATATCTAAAATAACTTTAATTAAATAATCATGTGTCATAAACTCACACTTTCTTCATATATCAGAAGCAGGAGTGAAATAATCATTCACATGGGTGTGGATATTTTTTTCTTTTTTTTAAAAAAAAAAGTTCGACTTTTTATTATATTAATAATATTAAACTATAAAACAATAAACATAATTATTTTATTTGAGGTTAGTATAACAAGACGAGATAACCTCCAAATTTTTGAAACCGAAAAAGAGGGAAGTATGACTCATAGCTAATGAATCAGGCTTTTATATAAGGCAAAAAATAATACTTTATATCATGACCTGGAACTGGATAGTAATTAAATAATGCAAGTGCTATTTAAAAGAGTTAAATATAACCCGCTATTGAAGCATACATTCAATCTACTGTGTTGAGAAGGACATTTTGAGACCATATTCTTAGAGTTCAGGAGGAACATTGAAGATGGGTTTGATATAACAGATGGGATCACGGGGCGGTTTAATGCTTAAAGATTTTAGTGAAGATGGGTTGCCCACCGCAAGCAAGTGTAAAAAATTGATGGCAATAAAATATAACCCTCTTTTAAATAAATGAGTTAAACTATAAGTACATTTATATATATGAAGGTTATTGTTTTAATTATTGTTTTTTTTTTGATTCTATAAGCGGTAGGCATCCATCAGCATTACCATAACAAAATCTCTCTATCGTATTTTCAATTATACTGTTTATTTCCATGTCATTCTCAATGCTTCCTCTAAACTCTAGTGAAATAGTTTCTAATAATTTTTTTAATATGATGAAAGAATATATGTCTAGATGGTTGGTATTATTATAACTTTTTTAATTAACCTTTGTCAAGCTTTGCCACATTCCTATTTTATCTCATAATATGAAGTATAATTTTAGTTATAGCTTTATGAAGTAACATAAGCTCATTAGCCAAAAAATAATAATTTCTTTTTTTTCGTCTCGACAAACTGAAAATTTTCTTATGTCATCATGCTAACTTTGACTAAATTATTTGATTATAGCTTTTATTGAAAATAAATATGTCTGGTCGATTATGTTTGACCAGAATGAATATCAACAGTTTTTATTCCAGTGATAATACTATAATAAAAACATATAATGATATTGATTTCTGAAGGAATTTTTCCGATTTAAATTTAAATATAAAGTTATTAATGTGTATATTTATTAAAATTTCCATCTATTTTTTTGTGTATTTGCGCCGGTAAAAGTTATAATGGCAAACTAGGAAATTTTAAATCTTTCAATATATAAAATTGATAATTTTCAACTAGAATATCATTCACAACGAAGTTAAACTTGAACGAAAACTTACTAGTATTTTTGGGTGTAAGAAGATGCTGGACAAGTGCAAACTTTAATTTTGAATCCAAAAATGCCGGTCCATGTGTGTTTTTTATAAATGGCAAGCTTACAATTTTTTTTCATATCTTTCCTCCTCAGAGGTATGATTTTTTGAAGTTGCTTAAAAAGCCATTGAGTTTTACACATATATTGGTTGATGTACTCATTCCAATTTGACAACTCACGGAAATATCCTGCGCTCTGTCGAAGCAAAGTAGGCAATCTTGAGAAACAAAAAAATCTGAAATTATAAAAATAGACCCTCGTTCAGATTAAATCAAGGCGATGCCCAGCGTTTCACTTATATTACGATATCTGCAGTAGGATGACTCCAAGCAAGTCGGCTGCACAATTCTATATGTACGTTTACGTGTGACACTTAGATGATGAAAGTGCCCTGGTTTAATGTCATAAATATCGAGCTAAAACTACTTCACCTTGCTTTACATGTTCGATTGACTTAGATAGAATTTATAGGCTTTGACTAACAGTGGTATGAGTACCTAAGGGGAAAGGAATATTTCATTTGAGATAGTAACTGCACTGGGTTAAGAACTTCACAGATTATTCTATATGAAAAAAGAGCTTTTAATGTATAGCCAAGGAATTCTAAATCGTTAATGATCTTATTTAATAAAGCGTTTATTTAATTAAAATAAGTCTGATGCTTTTTTATTTGATATTTATTGTTTGAAGGTATATAGAATTATTTCATTCTATTTAAAGGGTCAGTGTTGTGTTATTATTTATATTTTTTTTCTATGGCCTGAAGTTGGCATCCAGTGGCACTTACTTCTTCAAATCTTTTCACAGCTTCTTCTGCTCGATCTTTTACGCCTATGTCATCCTCAATTCTTCTTCTGTACTTAAGTGATATGGTTTCAAAAGTCTTCTTCAATACCTTCGATTAGATGTATGCCTCTATCGTAAGATTTATTTAATTCCTTTAGATATTTTCTGTGATACTTGGTTGCCACACCGTCCCATGTCATAAAATAAGGTTTTGTTTTAATGTTTGCTTTATCTAGTAAGCCTAATATATTCGCCAAAAGGTCATCTTTCCTCTTCTTTTGCGTTGTAACAATATGGATATTACCTTGATTCATTATACCAACTTCAATTAAAGCAATTCCATTTTCCCTCTTATCGTAAATAAATATATTTAGTCTATTGTTTTTTACTAAGATATAAGTCCTTATTTTTGTATCGACCCGAATTAGGCTCTTTCGTTTCCATGACCTTCTGAACTATGTGAGATCGTAATTTCATGTTTTTGAAAAGCCGTATTTATTCGCAAGTAAAAGATGAATAAATCTGAGCATTTTATTATGCCTACGCATATAGTAATGACTAAGAATTCGATCACAACTTGTTGCCAAATATTCGATCAAATTTTTTGATTTATCGCAAGTTGGAATTGTAAAGCATTATCTTTTTAAAACGGACTATATTGAATAAATTAATAAATTGTTACAGCATGAGGATCAATATTTCCATATTATATCCAAGTAGAAGAGTTCTTTTAAACTAACTATCTCATTGAGCGGGCTCTATATAACTTTTCATGAAATATTTTTTTAATTACGTTATATAGGAGCTTACACAGATCATTTAAAAGACTCTTAGCAGAAACGTTCATCAGTGAGTAAAAGGCATATACAATATATATATAATTTAGTAAATTGATATTTTTTGAGCAATATCTTCTCATATAACCAAATGTTAATGATTATAATGCATACGAAATTGAATAGAATAAATATTACATAAATAAAATATGTTCTAAAATATTTCAAAACAATCCCTGACTGTATAATAAAATTAGTTTCGAGAAATTAGTATCATATCTTTATTTAAATTAGAATTATAAAAGTTTTTTAGTCTGATATATACCAATTAGATGTGTGTTTGCATCGTATGAAGGTCAATACGTTACGAGAAATAGTATAAACATTCGATGATTATTTGTTTTATTATCATATTCTTAATTTTATATGGTAAAATCGTATATCTAGAATAAACTAATAATCAAACATTTCTTTAATTAAATATAGCTATGTTGTTGATATGAAAGATAAGAACTAAATTATATACATATGTTTTGAATGCAGGACATAGAAATGACTTTAAATTTATAAATATTTCTTATCAAATTTTTGAATCCCATGGATTTTAATTTCAAAACCAAAATCAGTATTAAGTGCAGCCATCCAAGAATTATAAAAGAATCTTGCGAGCTTGATGAAGGTTTCGATCCACTTGTACGTACAATTTATGATATAATAAATGAAGAGTATTTAGAAATATCATTAGAAGCTACAAATTTTCGTTCATTTAGTAAATCTGTAAAGTCAATATTAGATCGAGTAAAGCTTTCTTATGATACTTTAAAAATATGCGAAAATAGTAATTTTATTGTATAAGACTTTTTAAATAAATAACTGCTATTTATTAATTATTTCAAAAGAAGTTTAGGGAAAAGTAAAGATTAATTCACCATAAATTGCTAGTATTAAAAAAATAAATTTATATTTATATAAGAAATCAAATATGTTATTCAGACATTTATTTAATAATTTTTAAATGTTTGCTTATTTTTTTGAACAATATATTCACTGAAATATTAATTTAACCATATTTTTCGGCTTATTTTTAGATTCATATAATATAATAATTTGAATGTTAATAAAATTATAATCAACTCAGCAATCTATGATTATGTGATTTTATAATGCAACATCGTTGAAAAAAAATTTCAAAAATGGGTTTTGCTTATATTTTTAACCCCGGCAATATAATTTTCATTAGTTTAATAATATGAATCCCTTACAGACCACTCTATATTTAAATTTCTTCTGTTGTTATATTTCTGCTTTAATATATCAATTTTCTTACTAATATTTTTTTTGCCTTATATTTTTTATTGCTTGTTCTCTCATAAATCAAATTCATTCAATCGTCATTTTTTAGCATATATCTAGTATTTTTATAATTTGTTAACGAATTAGGCTTGCTATACAAAGCAAAAACTAAAATAATACCTTATGTTATGACATGGGATGGTGTGGTAACCAAGTATCACAGGAATTATCTAAAAGAATTAAATATAACCCCTACGATAGAGG
>SBIQ01000250.1:0-11671 GCA_014805555.1 Astathelohania contejeani | reverse complement strand
TACCTAAGGGGAAAAGATTGTCTCAATTGAGACAGTTGCTGCACTGGGTCAAGAACCTCACAGATTATTCCATATATAAAAAGAGCCTCTAGAGTATAGCCAAGGAATCATAAATCGTGAAAGATTTTGTTTAAATAAAGAAAATATTTTCATTTAAAATAACAGATATAATAGATAACTAGGTGTATACATAAAAATACTGAAAAATGATTATGTATTAAAAGCAAGTATGAAATAACAAATAAATTAAAGTAAGCACCATACTTGATATGTCTAAAATGATATAAAATTTATCAGTAGCTTCGACCAAATAATTCTAGAGTTTCTGTATCTCCACAGGGTTTAATATTCTCTGTAGAAGAATGCCTAGATCAGAGATTTGGTTGAGATTAGTAAATTAAAATAAACTGTCAATAGATTTCATATATAAGATATCATATATAGTGTAAGAAAACATATATGAGATGCATTGGTATTAATAAAATAATATTTTATCTTATGAGTGTGTATAAAAATTTATATACTGAAATAATAGATCAAAAAGTAATATTATAGCAAAATCTAGTTTATTTACACAAGATATTTCATAATTCCTTAGTTATATTATAAAGATAATTTTATATATAAAGTAATCTGTTAGATTCTTGATCCAGTGTTGAGATAATCCTTTTGATACTTATACTGCTGTTAATCGAAGCCCTTACCGTCTATCGGATCTTAATCGACCTTGCAAGACATGGTACTTGTATCAAAGTACTTTTGGCATCAATCAAAGCATTTTTATCATTTTAATGTCACTCGTAAGCGTCCATCAGCCGTACAGCTGACTTACCTGGAGTCCCCTACTGCAGGCATTCTAATATAAACGGAACGTTTGTACATAGCCTTGGTTTAATCTAAGCTAAAAATCTGTTTTTATGTTTTCATATTCTTTTATTTCTCCGCATAAGACCGGGATATTTTTGTGAGTTGTCAATTTGTCAATGGGTGAATTAACCAATACATGCGTGAAACTTAATAGCTTTTATACTAATTCCTGTAATTTATACCTCTGAAAAAGAAATGGAGAAAATTGGTAAGTTGGCCTGCTACACAACACACATAGACCGACAGGTTTAAGTATGTATTCACTTATCCTGCAGCTTCTAATATGTCCAACCAAATAAGTACTCGTCCTAGTTTAACGTCGTTTCGGACAGTATAAAATGAGATCTGATTAATGCATATAAAATATAAATAAAAAATAACTTAATTTAAAAAGATATTTTAATAAATGAAAGAATATTATAAAATTATTAACCACTTATAAGAAAATATTTTAATATTTAATGCAGTGTTTTACTTTATATTAATGTTTATTGGTTTATTGTTTGTTTCTTTCTTTGTATTTTTTCTTTAATAACATTTTCAGATAATATTTTATTCATCTCTTCAACTGTTAAATTTTCACCCCTTTCAAGCTTTACCTTTAGATTTTTTATTTGCTCAAGTTCTGCTTCTAATAAGCTTGCATCAATGCTTTCTTTCCTTTTAATTGGAGTTTGCTTTTTTATAGCAGGCTGTTTAGGTGTCCGAGGTTTTTTTGCTACGGATACCCGCGCCTTTCCTGGATTTCTCAGTGATGGTGGTACATAATGCTCAATCACGTCTATGTTTAGACTTTGTGGTTTCTCAAGTTCCATAAAATTTTCTTTTTCTCCAATCCACCTTACAAAAAACAACTTTTCAAAGTGCATTTCTGATAGTTTTCTTCCATAATAATCATAAACTAATATTTTGTTATCTACTTTTAAAAAGTTGGTTATAGAAATAGACAGATACGACCCACAAGGTGACCAATCAACACAGGATGCTCCCAGCACCCTAAATTTACTTATCAATTTGTTTGATTTAACATCATATAACTCAATGTCCCCTGATAAATTGTCAAAACCAGCAAAACAAACTAAATTAAAATGTGGATTATAATAAATTCGATTTCTGATTCCTGATGGAAATTTACTTTTTACATTTAACGAGTAATCCATTGTGACTACATCAGCTGGTTGGTCACCATAGCAAACAGCAAATCCACCTTCGATAAAAGTAAAGAAATGAACGTTGTCACATTTTTTTACTTCTTTCCAGGTTTTTTTATGATAAAAAAATAAAGAAGACGCTCCAAAATAACTGTTGTTGACATATTTAGTTGTTATTTGAACAATAAATGCATCAAAACCGTCATATTTTATTTTCATAGCTTCGATATTATTGAAAGGTTGACTGAATACCAGATTGTCTTTTTGATGTATTTCAAATGTTTGTATTTCCTGCGAGTTTTTATGTTTTTTCCGTGTTGTAAAAACAAAAAAATTTCCGAAAATTTCGAAATCTAAAATTGAAGGTTTTTTAAAAATGATATCACTTATTTTATGCGCATTAATTTCACAAACAAAAAGTTCGGATTTGCTTACATAAGCAACCAACTTATCTGAAAGTTTAAATCTATCCACATCTGAACAGCTATATAAAATATTATCTTTATCAAATACTAGCATTGTTCTATCATATTTCAAAGCACACCCGTATTTTCCAGCCAACTTGATTTGTTTCACATCTGTTACTTTATGCGTTCCTATTATTTTATATCCATCGTGAAAATTAACTGATTCAGCATCTGAATAGAGAATGATATTTTTGTCAACATCGCATCGTTCGCATTTAATTTTTGATTCTGGCGATTTGAGTATATCTAGTTGTAGCCCATTTTCACTCAGCGCAACTATCGAATTTTTATTCATTTTAAAGGGGTTTAATCAATGGTTAATTTTTTAACACGCTTATCCATTAGTATAAAATGAAAACATTTTGTTCAGTTAAAACAATATATTTATGCATTTTATACTCATCCAAATAAAATATAAGCAGAACAAACCAATTAAAAGCTTAAATATTGTAACTTATAATAACTGTCATTAGAAATTGACTCAATTAATTTCTATCTTTTATTTGTAGTTGACAACTGACTGTTTTGCTTTTCAGTGATATCAAAAGACCAAGTAAAAACCCATTAAGAACTACACATATTTAAATTACCCATTATTAGGCGACTTAGGAAATACCCAGAATTCTAACTAGAATAAAGGAGGTAGATGAAGATAGTAAACAGATAACTCGTTTTGAAAAATTAAGGTTGTAAGCAAATTTTTGCTTATCAATAGGAATGCAGCATTTAATACTTCTAATAATTCTTTATACAGCTCCATATTAATATTTATTAGTGATAACAAGATAATAAAAATGCCCATGCTAACAGTATTGTGCTTTTATCCATTTTTTATTCATTATATTTAAGGGTCTTATGCTTTAAAAAGACATACACTTCCATACTTATAAGAGATTATATTATCATATATTTTTTCATATTCTATTACACTTGGCAATATTATTTTTAATAAGCTGCGATATTATATTGTCATCAATATCTTCACATTATTTTACTGAATATGAATGTTATTATACCCACAGTCTATCACGTTTATTAGTTGTTTATTTTAATTTACCTGTTACAAATCCTAACCAAGCTATAAGCTTATTTTATTAGGTAAATTTTCAAGACTATTAAGCCATTGACTTCAACTTTTAACTCAAATGTTAATATAATAAAAATGTACATTATTTTCTCATATTTTAAAATGTTAATTCTTTATTGTAAATCTAAAATACTATTTTTTATTTATTATATTATTTAGCGTTATTTATGAAATGGCTGCTATATATTTTTACTTCTGCTTATGATAATAAAATATAGCATGTTCTTATTATATGTTAATACATCTAATAAAAGTTAAAAACGAATATTATAATCATTCAATTACATTAATATTTATAACTGCTTTCCTAGTATATATTTAGTTAATGTTGGTGTTCTATGCAAATATTCTTAATAAATGCCTAATTACCCTAATATGGGATTTTAATAAACTGATAAATATAAACTTTATTTTTATTAGTTTTTTAAATAAATAAAGCAATATTTATATTTTGAAATTTTATATTCTTCTATAGTGAATTATTTGAAGACAATGAGGAATAATTTCTCAAAATTATAAACATATATCATTAAAATTTAACATACACAACATAATACTTTTATAATCATCATTAACTGCAATAATTTTACAATACGAAAAACAATAATTGTATATATTTGTATGCATTATTGCTATATAGAAGAAGTTGTAATATGACCTATAATGATATTAGTAATAGATTTGTGTAATAAATGCATTTACTTTAAGGATAGGATACTATATAATTTATTTTTATATTAACGATCAATAAACTTATATAGAACTTATTTTATATTTTCCTTATTTAGCCATTTTAATTTATCTACGATTTTTGATCGAAATAAATTTAAGTGCAATACATAAATATGTCTCGATATGAAATAATATTTTAATGTTTTTATATCACGAATCCTTCGATTACATTATACCACATGGTATGATTCCACTTATACAATATTTTATGTATATTAGCCCAATTCCACACATATTTTATATAATCAATTTACTAAAAATTTCCAGGATTATACTAATTTAATCAATTACGATTTCTGTTAGTGAAATATATTAAATGAGATTTATGTTTCTATTTAAATTTATTATCTTCATATTACTTTTCATTATTTTTTAAACGAAATGACAGCTATTTTTTTTTATTTTCTACATTCAGAAAGTTGTTTTTATTAAATATAAAATAGCAAATCTATAACAACTTAAATGATATTAAATAGTTTATGTTTCAATAAGTTCAATGATAAGGAAGAGTAACTATTAAAGTATTATAGAATCTTAAAATAATTTAAAAATGAAAGTTGACTAATTAAGAAATTATTACTCTCTTATAAATGCAATAAACAAATTATATGTGATAAATAAAGCAAACTTAGTTATAAATATTGAAAATTATAAAACCTGATTTTGATTCAATTTAATAAAATACATCAAAAATTACATTAAAAAATATATATTTACGGAAACATTGTTATTATTTTCCATAAGATTAGCTTACAAACAATCTGATCCGTATTTTATTTAATAGAACCATGCTTTAAAAATGCTTTGGCTCATAAAAAAAATTTTTATGTAGTGAAGAATAGTTTAAAAAAAGCCAACGAATACGTATGCTGAACTCCCATATGATTAAACATTTGCTGGCTTTTATACAATAATATCATTATGATTGCTTAGTCGAAATATAATAAGCTATATACTTCTTATCTTTTTTTTTATCTAAATGCTGTAATCACTTAAAATATTTTATCAAAGAGACATCTGCCACTAAATTAGTGATTATAATCTGAACTTTTGTAAAAACTAAAATTAATTATTTATTTAAAAATTTGAAACCATATCACTTGAGTACAGAAGAAGCATTGATGATAGCATAGACGTAAGAGACCGAGTAGAAGATGCTGTGAAAAGATTCGGAAAAGCAAGTGCCACTGAATGCCATCGAAAAGAAAGATAAAGAATAATATATAGCATTAACCCTTAAATAAATACGAGTTTTATAAAAATTTGAAATAATTTATTAAAAAAACTTATAATAAATATTAAAATCAAAACCAATTAAATTTTGCATAAATCATGAACAAACAATCTATGACATCGTCTTGCATTTGTTTTGTTCGTTTATTTTGTTGGTCAATTACAACAAAATATATATTCTGTTTCATAGCCAATAATATCCATGAAGCACACCCCCATGGAAGAAGTAGAAATCAAACCGCATCAAAAAGTGATTTTGGATACTTTGAATCGCTGTGCTACTATTACCATCAAAAACAAAGTTAGTATAGGAAAGGCGTATAAGATAAAAACTACTAATCCACACGATTACAGCGTAAAACCAAATTCGGGCATGCTTATGCCGGGACAAGAAGCCTCCATCAATATAGTAATGGAAAAGGACATTCCAGTCCGTGGTGAGCACAAGTTTTTGATTGAAATATACAATTTTGACTGGAAAAAGCAACCTGATGATCTCCGTCTTTTTTTTAAAAATCCTGAGAATTCTCCCGTACTTGTACGCAAGCTAGGAGTGGAACGTGCAACAGAAGTAAAAATCCTTGGGTTTGGCGAAGATAAGAGCCAACTTGAGTTGATCGACATATTTTCAGTCGCTATCATTTGTATAGAATTTTTATTTGTTTGTGCACGTCTTTTTAAATAAAAAGGTTTATTTGGGGAATATTAAAAAACTTTTATTTATTAATATGATTCAATTTTTATTCATTTCAAAACTTTTTCTTGTATTTAATTTGAGATGTTATCTCCATAAAAACATATTGACTGTAGTGCGCTAATCAAAATTCATACCACGCATTTAATCAGATGAATTTATATTATGACAATCTAACAAGTCGAATTTTATATTATAATGTGAAGTAGATTAATTCTTTTTTGATACCCTGTAATATAAAGCAAGCTTTCTTTTATTATCTATCAATAATTATAATTATAAATCAAGAAATCGTCCGAAATGACGTTAAACTAGGACGAGAATTTACTAGTAGTTTTGGGTGTCAGAAGCTGCTGGACAAGTGCAAACTTGGAATTCAAGTCCAAAACTGTCTATCCATATGTGTGTGTTTTGTAGATGGCCAACTTACCAATTTCTTCATTCCTCTTCAGAGGTGGGAGTTTTAGAGGTTTGTTTAAATGTCATCAAGTTTCACACATATATGACATTTGGTTAATGCACTCATTACCAAATTGACAACTCACGAAAATATCCTGAGCTCTATCTAGAGCAAAGGAGGCGCATCTGGAAAAACAACGAATATAGAAATATAAAAACAGACCCCGCGCCTAGATTAAGCCAAGGCAACACGCAGACGTTTCGCTTATATTGGAATGTCTGCAGTAGGGGGACTCCAGGTAAGTCAGCTGCAAAACTCCATATGGACGCTTACAAGTGACACTAGGATGAACAAAGTTTCCTGTTTGATGCCAAAAGTACCGGGCTACAGGTACCCTGTCTTGCTTGCAAGGTCGATCCGACTCCGATGGACGGTATGGGCTTCGACTAACAGCGGTATGAGTACCTAAGGGGAAAAGATTGTCTCAATTGAGACAGTTGCTGCACAGGGTCAAGAACCTCACAGATTATTCCATATATAAAAAGAGCCTTTAGAGTATAGCCATGGAATCATAAATCGTGAAAGATTTCGTTTAAATAAAGGACGTACATTATAAATCAATTTTAGTAATTTTTATTACTGTCTTAATAAAATAAATTTTATATTTATAACAAATAATAGAAATGCTAATTAATGATTATATTTATATGTCTTGAAATCTCTGAGATTTGAAATTAGTTTCATAATAATCTATAAATTTATACAAGCATTACCACCTAAAAAACAAATTTATTTTTTTATTAAATAATCTTGGATCTATTCTCACTATGCTAAAAGATTTTTTCGAAATCAAATATACATATTTATTTCACGCCATTATCAAATTTCTTCATTTTTGTTTCATTAGAAGATAAAAAAGACGGGGGTAAAGAAACCATGTATCAAATAGAAAAGACAATGAAATTGAATAATTCGGAGGATAATAATTATAAACATGATCACTATAATATACGGATAGAACACGGCAACATGGTGCCAGATGTAAAAAAACGCAGATTTAATAAAGATAAAGAGATAATATGTGCAAGTGGAATGGAAATAAAGGTATCAGCTTGTAAATTTGTTGATGAATATTTCATGGAAGAAGCACCACCAAAAAAAAGCCTTTACAAAAGATTTGAGGATAAAGACTTGAAAATGAAAAGTATGAAGGAATTGAAAAGATATATTTATTGGGTAGAAGAACTAATAAATGATCTTATGTTTACCAAAATAATAAAACTGAGATCAACACTTATTAATGGTTCCCTTGATGATACTTTTATTTCTAAAAAGACTCATGCAATTTCTTTAGGCATAAATGACAGTATGAATCACACTTTATATTTAATTATACCAGAGGAGTGCAAATATAAAAACAAAGAGATAAAATCGATGAATGAATTTTTTAAAATGGTAATAAAAAAGAAAAAAGGCACTATATATAGCATAGAAAATATTATAAAATTGCTAGCACATGGTATTCGACCCATATGTGCTCATAACACTATAAATAAACATATAGTAAACAAACAAAATAATCAAAAAGGAAGAATTAAAAATGTTGCGCAGCAAAGCGCAGATACAAAAAAGATAGACTATAATGTAAAATGTACAATTAAAAAATCAAAAATACATGGGAAAGGTGTATTTGCTGAAGAGGAAATATTAGCAGGAACACGGTTTATGGAATACATAGGAGAAATTATAGGCGAAAAAATGGCTGATAAGCGAGAAAAAAAGTATAGAGCCAAAAACATTAACTCGATTTATTTTTTTAGAGCTAGCATGGATGTCATAATAGATGCAACAGTATATGGAAATAAAGCTAGATTTATGAATCATTCATGTATTCCCAATTGTTCTACCGAGGTAAGACGCAGTGGAGGAATACCTAAAATAGTAATTTTTGCTTTAAGAAATATTAAAAAAGGAGAGGAATTGACATTATGGTATAATATGAGTGGTGGAGAAGGTGAAGCATTGAAATGCAATTGTGGATTAGATGTTTGTGTTAAATATATTTGATCTTTAAATAATTAAAAATTATATTTTTATTCTAATTTGACTATTTTATAAGAGTTTGTTTATATGACAATACTGCTACGTTTAAGCTATGAATGCTAACATCATCTTTAATTTTAATAAATGGTTATTAAAAAGCAATTACTTCATAGTTATAATCATTAATTCCATCGAATATATGAATACAATTTATTTGTATTTCTTATTTTTGCCAACAAATAGCTTATGTTAATAAAGAAGTCAACAATTTAATTATTTATAAATTACTGCTTATATGTCGAATGAGAAATGGATAAAATATGTAACTGTTTAAATTATAACAAGAATTTCAAAATATTTATAATATAATTAATAAGAGCTATATTAACCATGCACAAAATACTTTCAATCAAAGACTTTTTACATATAGTACTATTATAGTCAATATTAATATGTTTATGCAGTTACTTACATTAAATCCTCTATTTCTGTTATAAGTGGAACGTATGTTTATCGCCTTAGCTATTTATGTACTATCTATTTTTTTACTAAAATATTCAGTTTTTTATTATCGAGCTCAATATTTTTATTGGTTGTACATTTGGAAATAGGTTATCGAATATGCGTAAAAGTTAATATGGTTTTTTTAGCTGATCTCATAAACTCTTATATTTAAGAATAAATAATAAAACTCGATAAGTTAAACGTACAAAACACATTCCAATCAATAAACTTTTTTAGATTCGGAAATATACATGTTTCGCATTTTTTGTAACATAAATTGCTAGTGATTTTTGTGCTGGTTTATACAAATATTTAAGAAGATTTTTTCTTTGCTAGAAATGCTGACATGTTGCTTATAAATTTAATTTTCATGTAAAATTTAACTATCCACACCAATATGACTTTAAACAAACATATATCTGAAGATACTTCTTTATTAATACATGCCAAAATAAATTTTAAGATCTTAATAATCAAAAATAATATTATTTAACAGAATTTATTATCTCTAATCTTAGTTTAATTTCATTTGTTAAATAAGTGAAATAATAAATTCTGTTAAATAATATTATTGGTTATTCTAAACGATAGTTTAACGTTTTAAACGATTCCTGTAGAGGAAAATCAAAATTCGGTATTTAGCTAAATAAAATATTGTGATTATTTAGTATTATATTTTATATATTGCAACACATAACATTTAAAATTAGCAGGCATATATAAGGTATACGATACAATATTATTATAATTTGTTGCTTATAATAAAAAATACTACATCGAAGGGATAGACCTATATGTGATTTAATTTAAGGCATAACTATTATTTAATGGTGTACGCCGCAATTACTTTTTATTTAAACAAGATCCTTCACGATATATGATTCCTTGGCTATATTCTAGAGGTTTTTTTTTATATATAAAATAATCTGCGAGATTCTTGATCCAGTGCAGCGACTGTCTCAATTGAGACAATATTTAGGTACTCATACCATCGTAAGTCGATGCCCAGATCATCTGTTAGTACCGAATTGACAAGCAAGGCTGAATATTCGTATCCCGATATATTTGGTATTAAACTAGGACACTTTCATCATCCTGGTGTCACTCGTAAGTGTCCATATAGAGCCGTACGGCGACTTATTCTGAGTTTTACTACTACAAACATTTCAATTATAAGCTTAACGTCTGCATGTTACCTTGGTTTAATGTAGATTTGTTTTTATGTTTTCGCATTTTTCGAATCTTAAGATTCGCCTTTTTTACTTTAATTAGAGCTAAGTATATTTTCGCGAATTGTTGATTTAGCAATGACTGCATTAATCAAATACCATATATACATGTAACATAATGGCTTTTACTAGCCTAACTCTCACCCTTGAATAAAAATATAGAAAATTAGTAAGTTGGCCATCTCGCGTACACATGTATTGAGAGTTTTAGACTCAAATTTCAAGTTTGAATCGTCCAGCAACTTCTGACACACGAAAATTCGTGAATTTTGCCCTAATTAAACGTCATTTGGATGATGTACGCCACAATAAAAATAAATATTATATATTCATACTTTCCATTAACCAAATCATGAATCTAAATATAGTAGAGCTAAGCTAAAGTAAAGTATATACCTAAAATAAATATAAAGTTCAGCGATGTAGATTGGACATATTTGCTTATGACGGAAATAAAAAAGAAATTATAAAACTTTTTAAATCAAAGGGTTAATGTTATGTTACTCTTTATCTTTCTTTTCGATTGCCTGCAGTTGGAATCCAGTGGCACTTGCTTCTCCGAATTTTTTCACAGCATCTTCTACTCGATCTTTTAAGTCTATGCCATCCTCAATGCTTCTTCTGTACTCAAGTGATATGGGTTCGAGCGTTTTTTTCAGTACCGTCGATTGGATGTATGCCTCTATCGTAGAGGTTATATTTAATTCTTTTGAATAATTTCTGTGATACTTGATTATCACGCTGTCCCAAGCCATAACATAAAGTATTACTTTACTCTTTCTTTTTTATAGCAAGCCTAATTTGTTCGCCAATAGGTCGTATTTCCTCTTCTTCTCCGTTTCAACAATTTGTAGATTATCTTGGCTCGTTATACCAACTATAACTAATATTATTTCATTCTCCTTCTTATCGTAAATAAATACATCTGGTATATTATTTTTTATTAGATATCAGTTCTTATTTTTGTATCGACCCAAATTTCGGCTCTTTCATTTTCTATGACTTCCTGGACTGAATGAGTTGGTAGTTTTTTTGAAACCATACTTATTCGCAAGTAGAAGGTTAATACACCTAAGTACCTCATTATGCCTTCGCGTATAATCATGGCCAAGCATTCGATCACAACCTGTTGCCAGATGGTCGATCGACTTTTTGGAATTACCACAATGCTGGCATTGTAAAGCATCGTCTCTGCAAAAAACGTTTCTATCTTAGATATAGCAATAAATTCCTTCAGTACGAGGATCAATATTCTCATATTTCA
>SBIQ01000249.1:0-11723 GCA_014805555.1 Astathelohania contejeani | reverse complement strand
AAAAAAATAACTAAATGATTATATGCTGTTTTCACAATCGAGTGCGAAGATAATTAATCATTAATATAATATTATTTTATGCATTAATAATAATACAAATTCGTGAATATATAAATGGATATATGAACATTTTAATAGTAATACAAAAGTTACTTGATCAATCAAAGGTGATATAACACTTACTCAAGGTGAAAAGATAAATAATTTTTATGTAGAGTAATAATAATTATTTTGAACGTTTATTAAATATATCAAATTCTTTATAAAAATCTTTCAATAAAAGAGATGTCAATTCTCTTGGACAGCTGATAAGATGTTTTAATAGATAATGAATTTATTTAAGGGTTAATGCTATATATTATTCTTTATCTTTCTTTTCGATGGCCTGCGGTTGGCATCCAATGGCACTTGCTTCTCCGAATCTTTTCACAGAAGATTCAGACATATATATTATCTTTCGTGATTACTTGATAAATATAACGAGCTTTACTTAGCACAATATGTGCACATTTCGAGGTAAAAAATTAAAATGAAAACTGGCTTTGAGCTTAGATTAAACTAAGGCAATCACATACATTTCGCCTATAATGAAGATGAAAACGGTAAAAACTTTAAGTAAAACAACTAAAGCTATATACTAGTCAATATCAATGAGACATAGATATTCTGTCTTAATTAATGTGTCAATCTGATTTTAATTGAGGGTAATATGAGTAGCATAGCAAATTATGATCCTAATTAAGATATTCACCATATTGTGTCTTAGATTATTCCAATATAAACAATTCTCAGAAATATAGCCAGGAAATTATTTAAATTTTATTCAAATACAATGAAAATTATTTCTCGATTTTCCATATAATATAAAAAATCACACTAAATATAATTCAATGCTTTAAAATAAATATTTGAAACCATATAATTAATTTTTTTACAAGATAAGATTTATTTTTTTTTCTCTCCCGTTATAAACTCAATTGTATATTCTTTATTAAATATAAACACCTAACTATTATTTATATTTAATAAAGAATATTACTTAAGCAAAAGTATTAACTATTGAAATATTATTACTGTATTAATATTATCGCAACAATTACTTAATTAATTTTTATTATATTCCATCCGCCTAATAAAATATCATATAAAATAAATAAGACTATATAATTACTATTTCATCATACTATTATATCTCACCTTTGTCCCAAATGACGTTAAACTAGGACGAGAATTTACTAGTAGTTTTGGGTGTCAGAAGCTGCTGGACAGGTACAAACTTGGAATTCAAGTCCAAAACTGTCTATTCATGTATGTGTTTTGTAAATGGCAACTTATCAATTTTCTTCATTCCTCTTCAGAGGTGGGAGTTTTAGAGGTTTGTTTAAAAGCCATCAAGTTTCACACATATATGGCATTTGCTTAATGCACCCATTACCAAATTGACAACTCACGAAAATATCCTAAGCTCTATCTAGAGCAAAGGAAGCGCATCTGGAAAAACAATGAATATAGAAATATAAAAACAGACCCTGCGCCTAAATTAAGCCAAGGCAACACGCAGATGTTCCGCTTATATTGGAATGTCTGCAGTAGGGGGGCTCCGGGTAAGTCAGCTGCACGGCTCCATATGGACGCTTACGAGTGACACTAGGATGATAAAAGTACCCTGCCTTGCTTGCAAGGTCGATCCGACTCCGATAGACGGTATGGGCTTCGACTAACAGCGGTATTATACCTAAGGGGAAAATATTGTCTCAATTGAGACAGTTGCTGCACTGGGTCAAGAACCTTACAGATTATTCCATATATAAAAAGATCCTTTAAAGTATAGCCAAGGAATCATAAATCGTGAAGGATTTCGTTTAAATAAAGAAAATGTTTTGTTATATCTCACTTAGATATATTAAATCGTCCCATCCTTTTAATTTGATAAGATTACTTCTGATTCTCATAATTAGTGTTCTTATATAAAAAATAATAATAGAATGTCTGAGAAAGTATATTTATCATATCGATTTAGATTCAGTATATCCAAAATTCCACTATATAAGCAAGTTTTATAAAATTTATTTACTATTTATTTTTCAATATATATCCTAATCACATATTATTTAAATTTACAATCTGAGTATACCATTTTTATTATAAAATATTATTGTAGTATTTTAGATAAATTTACTCTTGTTTGAAAAGATACTTTTCCATTCCCTAAAAACTGATAAACTTATACTAAAAGGTATTTATAAACAAGTACTTCATAATAATATCATGCCATATGAATCACATTCGATATATTATACTGAATTGTACATTTCTTTCATTATTTCGTATACACTTAAAACAAATATATTCTCCGTTATTTGACTCATCACTGTAATATAAATCACTTATGTATTCAATTATGTATTGCATTAATATTTACGAATATATTCTTTATCTCTTGACAATATGTCTATAATTTATTTAAACTCCAGCGATAAATATAAATAATATAACATATTTATTTAAACTCCTTAAAGCGCCTCGAAATTAAACAGCATCGAATCTTTCTTCATCGCTTTTTTTTGTTTTTTCTTTTCATGCAAATAAAACCATACAACAAGCATAAAGTTTATAAGAAGTACAGTAAAGAGCACGATTGAAACACCACGTACC
Source organism: Astathelohania contejeani (assembly GCA_014805555.1). Classification (NCBI taxonomy): domain Eukaryota; kingdom Fungi; phylum Microsporidia; family Astathelohaniidae; genus Astathelohania; species Astathelohania contejeani. The sequence goes on along the minus strand of SBIQ01000249.1, from coordinate 9,068 downwards.
GTAGACCAGATATTTAAGAAAAGCTCGACATCTACATCATTATTACTTATTCTTAAAACAAGCTCAGAATTTGGAATAATAATTTGGGAGACCTCCATGCTGGTATTTCCATCCGGAAGTCTTAAAACCAATTTTTCTATCATAACATTAAGAGAGCCCAATCCAAAAAATATTCCGGGTATATGTGGTGATAGAAAAGGTCGTTGTGGCATTTGCGTACCTGTCAGCACCATCTCTGGTGTTCTAAGATATAAACGATATGACACACCTGGTAACACGCCCCTATATATTGCTCTGATATCAGATTGAAGCGTAACTAATTGAAGCCTGAAATTATCCCAAGCATATGTTGAATCAAAATAAGAGATATGAAAATCTCCATTTAGATAATTGTTTACAAAAATGCCATACTCTGATAAACCATATATATCCAATACTCCCACTGAAATAGCCCCATCAATCTCTTCCAATTCTTTCCACTTTTCCGATACAATTAGTTTTCCTTCATTATTTTCTAAGACACGTATAAAAGTTTTTTCAGTTGTTTTATTCTTCATAATTAAGACAAAATCTGGATAGGAATTCAAATCTAAATCTATTGCTACCAGCCCAGCGGGGATATTTCCAAGAACATCTACATCAGTTATGGGCTCAAAACCAGGAAACAATTTAGTCAAATCATATACATCCTTATATTTATCATTTTCTTCTTTAAAAGGACATTTAGTATCTCCAGTATTATAATAAATATTAAGATAATACTTATTATCTTCATGAGACACGAAAACTAAATCCATTCTTCCATTACGTCTAATATCAGCAAAAACCATCGGACCCGTCTTTTTAGGTATTTCTAGTTCTGATAGCTTTATAAGATCTTTGCTATTCAATGCATAAATTTCTATACATCTTCCTTTGTTTGTATTTTGAGTAGTAAAAATCAAGTTAGTAGAAAGCCCTGTTACATCTACAAATGCCCCGTTATGATTTCGTTCAATATCAGAAGTAATATTAGGAAATTTACGGGATTCACATTTCCCATTTTTAATAGTTAATGAAGAATATCCATTAGTTGTTTTTATAAAGAGAGAAGGTGAATTATCATCCGAATAAAGAAGAGGAACTATCTCAGAGTCAGGAAGATCTATATTATTTTCTTCACCAGATTTAACTAATTTCATTTGGAATATATCATTACTATTTTGAAGTACAATTACATAACTCATATATTCTACACTATCAAAGGTAGATGCATACACCGTATATATTTTTCCATCTTTTTCTTCATAAATCACTTCCTTTATAAATTTCTTATTCTCATTAGAATATGTAAATGCAACTAAAGTAGTACGATTCTTATCTATACAAATTAGACTATTTTTATGTTCGTTTCCTACATTAGCTATAGTATAGCATGCATATCCCTTTAGATCATCATCAATAAGGTTATCTGTATTTTTTATGTGAGCTTTGAGTAATTCCAGCATTTGGGGTAGTTAAAGGGTTTAAATAATATATAAAGGAGAATTAATATAATTGGTTAAAGAAACAAACAGTGATAATAAGATATCACTGTTTGTGATATCCTTTCCATATATTAATTTCTATTATAAAAAGAAATAAATTTTTTATATTTTTTATGCATAATATTATTTGATTTTAATTTAAGGGGATAAATGAATAATTATTTGTATTATACCTGTAGATAGCTTCTAGTAGAATCGCTCTCCGATAATATAATAAATTATCGTATTCTAACTTAAAATACAAGCTTATAACCGAGTTATATTGGTAACAATGTCTTCTTCGGTATATGATCGTATATAAGAAAGAGAAAGACTTAAGCTATATTAGACAAAATTTGTGATTTTTGGTTAATGCCTATGCTATTAATATATTTTAAATTTATATGATTTACAGTATTTATTTGAAATCATATCAAAATTTCCCATTGTATCCGTTGGATATTTTTCGACCGCGACTAAAATATTTTTCTTATTGTGAAAATTATTTTTTTTTGTTTTTTATTGGTGTATCGATTCTTATTTTATTATCAATCATATTTGACTCTTTCTCATTCAATAACTTTATGAGATGCAAGCTTATATATACTTTAAATATATTGGAAATTTATGATATATATCAGACTATTTTATTCCCATATTTGATGATAAATTTACCAATAAGTAATATTTTTTATATATCATTTTCCCTATATGACTTTTAAACATATATTTAGATAATATGTAATAAGCTTTATTTTACTATTTAATACAGTTGACTCATAAAATATATAAATATCATGATCTTACTTATCAGATATAAAAATAATATCACCCTTACTTTATGGATGAAATAATCATAAAATGCACTGATAGAACAGGAATTACAGCCAGAATCAAAATAAATAAATATCTAAAGATTAAGGATTTGAAAAATGCAATCAATAAAAGTATAGGAGTATCATCACATAGATTAATACTTAAAAGGGGACCACAGGTGCTAAGAGATCATATTGATATTGATTCATATGAAATAAATGATGGAAGTTGTATAGAAATTCATTATTTATAGGATAATTACATGGATATATCTTATTTGATAAATAGCCATGATTCATATGATAATTATAATGAGTTTGTTTTATGTACACCTTTGCATTTTTATATCCAATATAATACTAGTTAGTATATAAAAATTATTCTCAAATTACTGTTTATTTAAAGGGTTAGTGTTGTGTTATTCTTTGTATTTCTTTTCTATGGCATCCAGTGGCACTTGCTTCTCCAAATCCTTTCATAAATACTTTACTCGATCTCTTACGTTCATGTCAATCTCAATCTGTACTTGAGTGATATGATTCCACAAATTATTAAATTGTTTTTTTATAAAATATGTTGTACCCTTTAAATGGTGTTAATGAAAAAGAAAGTAAAAAATAATGAAATATTATATTCAAAAGCACATAAAGATGCAGTAGCTGCATCAATACTATCAACAAAGGAGCCAGGATTCTTGGAAGCTGAAAGCGACGAGAACACATGTGATATAACACAGGGCAAGATAAAAAGATGTGTTGAACTGGCTACCGCAGAGAAGGCGTTTGATCTGAAATTAGAAAAAGGTCCTTATCGTCCATGCTATACCAGAAATGGTCGTCATATGACTATATCTACATCTGGTGGATATCTTTCTAGCTTTGATGTCAAATCTCTCAAATTACATTTCGAGATCGAAATTAATGAACAAATTTTTGATTCCACATTCTTACATAATGAACTTTATATAGCTGCTACCCAGCCCACGGGATTGTATATCTATGATAATACCGGTGCAGAAATACATTGTGTAAGGGAACACAAAGGCGCATGCAAGATGTCGTTTCTCCCTTATCATTTCTTGTTAACTACTTTAACACCTAATGGGATTCTACGTTATCATGATACAAGCATTGGAAAGTTAGTTTCTAAAATTCATACAAACAAATTTAAGACAAATGCATTAACACAAAATCCGGTTAATGCTATAATACATGTTGGCGATGGTAAAGGAATGGTTACATTATGGGCACCATCATGCAAGGAGTATCTTGCCATAATAAATTGCCATAATGGAAAGATTCATGGGATGGAAATAGACCGAACAGGAACGTATATGGTCACTCACGGACAGGATGGAAAAATTAAAACATGGGATATTCGTAAGACTTATGCACCTTTACGTACTTTAAAGGCTAGTCATCGCTCCATCGCCCTCAGTCAAACCGGAATGCTTGCTGTAGGAAAGGGAAGGCAAGTAGAAATATGGAAAGACTTGTTTCAAGAGGAGCCATATATGAGACATTATAATACAACAGGCCATGTAGAGAACCTAGTTTTCTGTCCTCATGAGGATATTCTTACATTGGGGCACAGCAATGGGATATCCAATATTATTGTTCCGGGTAGTGGTGATCCTAATTTTGATGCACATGAAGATACACCATTTCAAACAAAGAAACAAAGAAGAGAAGCAGAAGTAAAAAAGTTATTGGAAAAGATACCTTATGATATGATAGGGTTAGAAAGTGTTATAAAAATTAATTAATAAAGTATAGATATAATCATTAAATAAAAAAATTAATATTGCCAATAAAATAGAATCATTCCTTTATAATTTGGCATAAATAAATACTTATACTTTTTATAGAAATGGCAATCAATTCTATTTAATAATTTATAAAATGTAACTGATTAAATGATAGAGAAATGATTTTAATATGAGTTTAAAAATATTTATATATTTTTAAATTATTCATGTTGCCTTTCTTTTATTTTTATAAAAATGTTTATGAAACTCCGATTAAGAAAAAGAAGTTGTTTATTGATTTTATATTTTGCACATATAAGTCTTCTATGTTATTATTTCATTATAAGATAATGCATAATGTATTGTTTTTTTATTATACAACAAACATATTATTAGTGATATATAATTTAATACATGTAACTATTTTAACTTGCCATAATTAATAGATAAGTTTATACTCACCATGAATTACATATAATATTGTATAACGTTTTCAATAATATGCTTTCATTAAGCATAAGATCCATCTCATACCTAGTTTCTAGAAAGGCATAATTTTCATGCACCGAGATGTAAAGAAGTCTTAAAATTAAGAGTGAGTGCATGCTATATCAACTTTAGGAAATGCTGCAGAAATGTCACAGTAAGAAGAGCAGCGATCCTAAAAGTTGAAGAAAAAAATAAAACATACCCCTATTTAATTCGAAAATACCACAAAAGAAAATATACAATGAACTATAATTCTATAAATAAGTATGAAATGTGCAAAACAGAAACTTTTATATAGCAATACAAACAAAAAAAATTACATGAAAAGTTGTATACAGTTTAATCAAATGAGAATGTAAGCTTAAAGGACTCTTCTATTTCGATAAAATACGGAAACAATGATCTTTGTACAAAAACAATTTATTGCTACATCCAAGATAGAAACGTCTTCTCGATAAAAACGCGATATTGTGCCAACATTGCGGTAAAGCTAAAAACTCAGTAGATCGTTTAGCTACTGGCTTTGAAAATGATTGCACACGTAGACACCACGATCGGTCTATATCTTTTATTGCTGAATAAATACGGATTCAAACCATCAAAAAAACTACGATCGCATTTGGTCCAAAATTTTGTTGATAATGAAAGAGCTAATACGTGCCAACCAAAAAAAAACCTGATATTTTGGCCAAACATAATCGGTTTGCTATCGTCATTTGAGATAAAAATTAAATGAAATCATTTGAGCCCAAGATGGCATAACGAGCCAAGATAATCTCCAACTGGTGAGACGAGAAAAATGAAAATATAATTTTTTGGTTAATGAACTTGGAATACTCTATAAAGTCAAAACTAAAATTATACATTGTCTTATTGCATTGGACGAAAAAGTAATGAAGTTCCGCAGAAGTCACTAAGCATCGCATCAACTATTGGGGAATACATTAAATCTTTCGTATTAAAAAAGGCCTTATAAAAATTTTATTAGAATCTAAGCGGAGCATTGACGGGAAATATATAATAGAATTAAAGAAGCAATAAGGAGGATTAGGAATGGTAGTACTGATAAATGAGTACTACGCATAAAAGAAAAAACAAAGCAATACCCGTTGTTTAAAATTATAAGTATACTATTAATTAATATAAAAGAATAAAAATTATATTTTCTTTAATGATTTTTATTGATAAATTTTACAATATTTATTTCAAATAAACCAGAATCGTTTTTTCTTTATCTTTTCGGAAATATCATGTGCTAATCCACTATATTCATTTGCAATTACATCTAAATTTTCAGTGTTCTTATTTAATGATTCAAGATCTGCGTCTCTTTCTACTACTTTTTCTTTCATATCTAATTCTTTAATTTCCTTTAACGATTCTTCGATACTATCTTGCTTATTAGTATCTTCTCCTGCCTTTACTGATATCTCTAAAAGATCCTCATAAAATTGTTCACATCCCAGCCCATCCTTGCATTCTTCAAGAAAACTTTTTTTATCATAAATTTCAAATATTGAATCTCTTTTTACTATTATTCCATTTCTTTCATATACCATGTCTGCATTTATATTCCTATGTTTAATACTATCATTTAAAATTACAACACCTGTTTTAGTCGTAATATAAAGCGTATCCTTAAAAAATGAAATTGCATTATAAGGCAAATAAAATGATCCTACCAACTCTCCATTTAACATGTACATTGAAATTTCATTTTCAAGAATAACAAATATATATTTTTGACTGATAAAAAAATCTTTAATCTCCGATTTTACGTTTATAACCTGTTCATTAGATGATTTAAATAATCCACAATCAGATAAATATATAAAATCGGCTGAATATTTCAATATTTTTTTTATATCGCCTTTTAATTTTCCTATACCAGTCAATTGGTCATCATCTATAGAATATATGAAATATTCATCCCCACCTCTTAAATATATATAATCATTATCCCATGATACAAGGGTTTTTCCTGCATAGCAAAAAAATTTCCCTTTTTGGAAAATAATTGCAGTTTCAGTTATAGTTATACAATCTCGAACACAATCTTTTATCGGAGATGGCATTACGAATTTATCATTTCTAATACCATCATTTTCTTTCTTATTAGTAAATAAATATAAAGTTTCATTTTTGATTCCTATGATTGTTTTATCTTCACGGGGATAAACACGATCAAATTTGTTCAATAGATAAATACACTCATTATCTCCAGTAAGCAAATTTAAATCCCCAGAATATGTATATGCTATTTTATCACCATCTTTCCAAAACATGTCACTATTATATTTTTCTATTTCACTTAATATATTATCATAAATGAAAAGAGTTTTTTCAGTTAAAATAGCAAATTTGTCAGTCACTAATTCAATCTTATCAATCTTTTTATCTAAGAATGAAGTTATTTCACCGTTGAAATCCAGTTTCCATTCATTTCCTATCGAATACATATCGATTCGTCCATTCTTGTATCCGATAGCAAATGAATAACATCCAATAGCAAAACATGACATATTGGAAAAACACTTTATCACTTTTATCTCCATCTGATGAATAATATATATGTAAGATCCGTATAACACAAATAAAAGACCTGATGCGCTTTTTAATTCCATGTATTCCGAATGCGGTTGGTGGTGATTCAAATTTATTTCTTTATGATTTTCAACTTTGCCAAATGTTTCCAAGTTCAGTTCAATAAATTTGATTATTCCATTTGCAAGTCCTATACATAATATATCATCGCATTCTGCTATGCCTCTTACGTAAGAATTAAGTTCGATTTTATGCTCGAATATACTTCCCTTCTCAAATTTTATTTTTTTTTTCAGAACATTTGTATGCTCTAAAAAAACCGTTGAACCGTTAAACCCAACGAGGAAATCACGTACAAAAATAATGGCAGTACAAGGGGATGCAAGCTGAAGCATGGTAATGGAATTATATTGATGGAAAACTATGGTGTTGTTATCAATAAGAATGCATCGTGTACGCCCTAAGCTTGTATAATAAATTATATTTCCTGAATATCCGATTGTTTCCATGGCTATAAGATAAGAAAAAGTTTTATTAGAAATGTTTCATAATTGGTTCAAATATAATCAATAAAATGTGCAAAGAAAAAAATTATATGATTGTAAGATCTTTTTATCAAAATATTTAAATTTATATAATATTTATTTTCTGCAATACTGTCGTCCGAAATGACGCTTAACTAATACAAGAAATTGCTATTGGGTATAAAAAACTTCTTGGCAGATACAAATTTGGAAGTCAATTTCAAAACTGTCTATACATTTAGATGTGTTTTGTAATTGGCCAATAGTCAATTTTATTTAGTCTTTCTTTAAAGTAGGAGTTTTTAGGTTAGCTAAAAAGACATCGAGTTTCGCACATATATGGCATACCAATGCACCTATTACCAACTCACAAAAATATTCTAGGTATTGCCTAGAGTTAGAATTCGAAGAAGACAAAATAATATAGAAATATAAAAACTGACTTGCACCTAAATTCAATCAAAATATTACATAGTCATTCTACTATAATCAAAATGTATGTTGCTGGGAGATGATGGATAAGTAAGACGTACGGCTGCATATTAATATTGACACTTAGATGATAAAAGTGACCAGAATCAATGTTTAAAGTATTAGACTATAAATACCCTACCTCGCTTACAAAGATACCAAATCACGAGTACCCAATAGAAAATGATTTTTCAATCGAGACAACAGATGCATTGTATAAAGAATTTTACTTTTCGAATATAAAAAATGTCTTTAAAGTTTAGCCAAGGAATCATTAAATTGCGAAAATTCTTATTTAAATAAAGTATTAGTATACAATTTTATAAGTAAAGTAAAAACAAAAAAGGAAAATCTGATATATAGCATATGCTAATTAATATTATATATTAGAATGTTGCTTCGAATGATAGATTAATAAGAAAATTAATATAAATACATTGGTATTATTATATAAAATGAAATATGCAATAATAATTCACACTTATTTAAACAAAATTCTTCTTTTATTAAAAATAAACAAAATTATTTTCATATAAAATCCATTCGTTATTTAAATATCAAAATTAAAATGTTATATTAAAAATCATCTTTTTATTATTGCAAAATATTTTGTTTGTTTTAATCTTCTCTGCTATCTTTCATTATCTACACTCTATGTTAACAGTACATATACATATTAGTCTTATTATTTCTTCCTAAACCTACACTCTTAAAGGTGTTATAAAATATATAATTCATTAGCTATTAAAACATATCTATCAAAAACTTATTTTCAATTAATCATTCTTAAAAAAGAAAATTGATTAATCATTTTAATTAGGTAAATTAATTGTATTTATATGATATCAGGTCAAAGTACTCACTGACAGACGTTTCTGCCATGAGTCTTTTGAATGCTCAGCGTAAGCTCCTTTATGACGAAATCAATAAGAAAAAATTTCATGAAAAGTTATATAGGGCTCGCTCAAATGA
>SBIQ01000248.1:0-11812 GCA_014805555.1 Astathelohania contejeani | reverse complement strand
GTATGGGCTTCGACTAACAGCGGTATGAGTACCTAAGGAGAAAAGATTGTCTCAATTGAGACAGTTGCTGCACTGGGTCAAGAACCTCACAGATAATTCCATATATGAAAAGAGCCTCTAGAGTATAGCCAAGGAATCATAAATCGTGAAAGATTTCGTTTAAATAAAGGAAAATGATTTTTTCTTTGTACACTTTAATAATTTTTTGAAATATTCATACATTTAAAAGAAGTCATAGAATTAATTTTATAAATTATCTTTTTTAAATTTCGTTTTGGCTATATGTTATACTGCACCCTTGAATAAGTAATTTTATAATAAATTTTAAATCATCCTTCAATGGAGGGTCCGTTTATTCCAGATTTCACATTGCAGCATTCACAAGGAGAGTTCTTTACAGAAAATAGCATCATATTCTATCAAGACAACATCACTTACATCACTCAATATAACAAAGTGGTGCTATGCGATATCACTCAATACAAAATACTCGGTACAATTGGTTCTTCCAAAAATATAAAAATAACCGCTTTTAATTTATTTTTAACAGATGAAAAAGAAATATTTTATGTACTTGGATACGAAAATGGTATTATAAAAATTTATGACAAGTTTAATAATGCGAAGAACCAGTTCAAAGCCTTTTCCAGAGAGGTGACGCGTATTCGTCAAGATGGGGACACGATTTTTGCTTCATCTATGGATGGTGTATTGATAAGTTATAGCTGGTTGGAAGAGGGGATAAAAAACAAACTTGAAGGACCACCAATCGCGGACTTTGCTTTTGGAGAGGGAAGAATTTTTTGCGGATGCACTGACCAAACTATAAGAACATGGGAAATGGAGACCTGGTCTAATACCGATATATGTTTTCCAGAGAGTATTCCTAGACGACTAGAATACGAGAAAAATATTCTTTTCATACAAACATCAAAAAACGAACTCATTTTTAAATCTTATGATAGCCTTATGGATACACTAAGCGAGCTTATCAAATTTAATTCCTATAAAAGATTTTCTGACTTTAAGATTTCTAATAATCTTTTATTTGTTCTTGCACGTGGAAAATTATATTTTTATAAAATAAAGGAAGCTTCCACTAAATTGGTGGATTTGGGTGTATTAAAGATTGATAAAGCTATCACTAAATTTTTTGTTATGAATAAACCAATTTTGGGTGATGAAGAGACTGAATTTTTTGAAAAAAAATTTGTTGTTATGCCCGAATTTGTTTGTGGCGGATCGAATAATACTTTGTTGCATTATAAGAATGGTATGTTTTTAAACCACCCTTTTCATAATACCGCCATTAGCCAGATAGAATACAATGGATCTGATATTATTATCACTTTATCAGAAGAAAAAATAATTTTTTGGAAGATAATTGAAGATAGGATAGAAAAGACAGGAGAGATAAGTGGATCGTATAATATAATGTGCTGTATGGATTTTTATCTTGTATTAGGTAATAGTGATGGTATTTATGTTTATTCAATGGATACTTTTGACTTGCAATTTAAAGAAGATGTTGGGTCTATTAAAGCCCTGCATTATAAAAATTCAATTTTGGTGGCTGGTTTAAATAATACTTTAAAATTTTATAAGAATGATTTGACGCATAAACGGGATTTTAATTGTGAAGAGGCTATTACATATTTAAGGATATCAAATAATGGATCTTTCATAGCAGTGGCTATGTTAAATAATAAGATTAATCTTTATGACATGCATACAATGGATATAAGAACATCGCTATATGGGCATTCATTGCCGGTGCGTTATTTTGATTTTTCAGTAGATGATAAAATATTGATAAGTTGCGGTGCAGATAAGCTTGTAAAGATATGGGGTACAGAGTATGGTGAGTGTAGAAAGACACTAATAGGAGATGCCAATAATATGGAATTCATAGGAGATGATTTATTTCTTTTTGGATGCGGTGATATTTGCTATTACCATAAATTTGAATGCATTAGAAAATTCAAAGACAACAGCTCTTCACTGATTAGAAAAATTAAATCAGCAGAACAGAAACTTAATGGATTTATATCTTGTGGAAAATATAATTTAAATTATTATAAAATAAATCAATATGAATTCATGGATGAAGAAGAAGAAAGCATTGAAGAAGAAGAGATAGATGTAGTAAATCAACGTGCATGCGAGGATTTTATGGAAAGCATTGAGTATCTAGAAAAGGGAATTACCAAGCACGCTGTGTCGTTGCTTTATAGTTCCATTCTCAGATTGGATTTATCGGAACTCAATAAATATTTATATTTACTGGATAACAAATCTATTTATCTTTTAGGAGAGGGAATAAAATTTCTTGTAGAGAATGAAGAGTGGAATGTTGTAATTATAGGAAGATTATTTTGTGGGTTGGCTCGGTTTAATAGGTGTATGATTGAGGGCAGTGAAGTTTATAAGAGGATTTATTTTAGAATTATGGAAAGAATGGAATGTTTAAAAGAAGTTTTATGCGAGAATTATTATTTAAAATAAGACAGGTTTAATATAGTGCAGTGGGTATAATATAAAGGCATATAAATTTTTAATTAAATTAAAAAAGTCATTTACTTAATTTTGTTTTTATATTTTTATGATTAGATCCCAGAAACAATTGTTTTGATAAATTCGATTACTTTTCCTTTTAATTTGCTTATTTAAATAAAGTGCCATTTATTTAAAAAAACTTATAATAGATAAATATATGTTTAAGTACACATATTGTAACCCACTTTAAATCAATAACATCACAAAATATTATATTTAACACATTTAATAATAATCAAATACACATTTAGTTAAATAATAAAAATATATTCAATAGATATTAAGCTAATCCTTAAATGTAGTATTTAATATATTGTATTATCTTATATGTATATTTAAACTTTCTTTTTCGTATTGTTCTTTTATTACTAATAAATACTTAAATTCAATACTTGGTGTATATTGATCAGTCTATTATATCCATAAACTATTTGAAGTGGTTTATTTTCTTATTTAACTACTCGTTTGATATTTTAAAAAAATTAATTTTATTTTCCATTTATATCTTAAAATAATTATATAGTTTTGTTCAAATAAGGTTATATTTAATAGTATTACTTTTGATATTATTTTCCTTTGACCTGCGGTAGACATCCGGATCCGCTAGCTTTCATTAGAGCGTCGACTGTTTTCTCAACAACATTCATCGCTTCCAATCCATCCTCAATACTTCTTCGATGCTCCAGAGCAATGGTTTCGAGCGTCTTTTTAAGTTGGATATATGCTTCTATTTGGGGTGTAATCCCGAGCTCTTTAAGATAGCTTCTGTGGTATTTAGTCACAACAACCTCCCATGTTAACACATATAGTATTATCTTAGTTTTTGCTTTATATAGTATTCCAATCTCGTTTGCAAAGATGTCATATTTCCTTTTTTTCTCAACCATCTTAAAATAATAATAATATAATATTGACGATTACTACCTTCTGTTTTTTCAAATTTATGGTAAAAATTGATTTAAAATGTACTATTTTTTGATTATATAAATACGACTTCTTCAAACTTTTCATAGTTATTATCTACTTATGAAAAATATATTTACATCGTCATTTCTCAATTTCAGTTTCTATATAACATTCCCTTTTTCATTATTGCCAACATTTAAATGAACTAGGTCGATAGCAGTCAGTTCATTAACTTTTTTTCTATTTTAAATTTATGAATATTTAAAAATTGCAATTTTATAAATAAAAACTTGAAATCATTAAGTAAGACTGTCTTAATATTAATATATTGTTTGGTTAAAAACGCTACATAATACCATCAATATTTAATTTAGTTATGTTATACATCTGCTTTTAAATCGAACATTATTTTGTAATAGCATTTATTTAAAGAATGCTCTTTGAATGTATTTATGATATTAACTATGTATTATGATTTATGATATAAATACTTAATAGTGTTATTTCCTATTTATGTTTGTTAACGCACATTATAATATTATCTTTATACTTATATAAATTTGGATCCTGTGTTTCATTTTACATATTTTTGTTCGAATATTTTTTTATACACATTTATAATTTTCTTTGTTAACATTCATCCTCTCAAATTCAAACTTATGCGAGGAATGCCAAATAAAGCTTAAAATAAGATTATTCACAAAATAGGGTTACATATAATTAACTGGTATTGTCTTATCATATTTTTTTATTTGGTTTTGGATTACGGATATTGATATAAGATATTACTGCGTAAACAATATAAATCTAAAAATGTCTTTTTTATAACTGTTTTCTATTTATTATAATATTTCTTAGTACGTCTTTTAATCAAAAAACCGTTTAATTATTTATAAAATATTATATAAATGTTTTACGATTTTAAATTAACTGTCCATAATTTCTTCTACAATCTCATTACAAATAAATTTTATGATTAATAAGAATCATAAGTATATCATATGAATATACTTTTTATTATATTTTAATCATAATATATGATATCGTATGTTTATTATTAACTTTGAATAATATAAACCATTTAATTTCTTAGCACGATATTTTTTATCTTATTAATAATTTAAACTTAAATTTATCAGTTAAGCATCTGTTTGTTTTTTAGTTAGTAGAAGTTTACAGAATGTATTAACACATGAATTGGTAATATTATTGAAATATTTCAACAATATGAGTTGCATTTGATAGTTTTTATTGAGTTTCGGTTTGATAACTTATTATTAAATGAATAGGATTTACGAAAAAAAATATTAAAAAAACAGCATTTTTTATTATTTATTCCTTGTTCATTGGATTTTCAGTCCAAAAAGTAGTAGAGAATAAAAAAGCTGAAATTCGTCCCGACACGAGGATAAGAACAGATAACTTAATAAATCATAATCGATCGAACATATCTATCTACGATAAAACAATGAATGAAATTATTTTAATTGAAGTTGATATAACAAGCCAAGATAGCCTCCAAATTGTTGAAACCGAAAAAAGTGAAAGTATGATTTCTTAGCAAACGAATTGGGACTTTTTATAAGACAAAAACAATGCTTCATGTCATAACGTGGGACGGGATAGTGACTAAATATCACAAAAGCTATGTAAATTAGTTAAATATAAGCCTCGCCAATGAAGCATATATTCAATCTATCGTATTCCAAAAGACACTTAAGTCCATATCCTTTGAGTTCAGGAAGAGCATTGAAGATGGATCAGATATAACAAATAGGATTAAGGAGTCGGTTGAGAGGCTTAAAGATACAAGTGAAGATGGTTGACTACAGCAAGCAAGTGTAAAAAAAGAAAATTTTTGACAATGAAAATATAGCTTTCAATTAATAAATAATGGTTCATTTGATTTTAAAAATATAGAAAAATTTTTCAAAGAATTTTATATCTTAGCAACGAGCTTTCTATTAATATCTAATCTAATAAATATGATATATGACTTTTTCATATCAATACACATTTTTTATAAATCTATGTTGTTCGGGTTAATACTTTGTTCATAGCTCTTCTTATTTTTTATAGTTGATTATGTAAATAATATCGTCTTTATATTTCTCTTTATTTATAAATTAGTATTTGTAAAGGTTCGACATAAATTTGTTTAGTTCAAATTAGTATTATGCTACTGTTTAAATAATTCACCTAAACATCAAAAGATTGTTATCTTCGTTTTACAATAGCTAAGAAAGAAATATTCTTTATAAAAATATTTATATAGCAATTTTTAAACAATATTTTTATTATATTAGCAATCTGGCAGCCATACATTTTTCATACTTCAATTCAGTTAGACTTAAATCGTATATCAATACTATTGATAGCATCCATTCAATAGACAACTATATTATTATTATACTTCTTATTACATCAAATATAAATATATTTTTACATCTTGAGTATATACTCATTACCGATGAATCACTTTAATATGCGATAATATTTTATGATATACATCATACATATTTATACCTAGACTCACTGTGAGTAATGTGCCGACTTCTATAAATCATTTTAGCTCATAAAATTTTGCAAATAAGCCAAATTTGAAACTCTATTATCTCATTTACAAGAAAATATTTTAATATCATTAAGCTGATATCCATTGTTATAATTTTTATAAAGAAATCTTAGATTTCGTTAATAACCACAGTGAAAAAAGATTAACATTTCTCATTATATTGAAAAATTATTAAAACATTTTACCTAGTAACTTATCTGAAAAATGTCGAAAACTTTAAATTGTTACATGTATTATTATAAATATTCATATGATTATTTTCAAATATTAATTTTATAAATCATTTCCTGATAAAATTCTTTTAAATAGATTCGAGCATATATCTATTTATATAACTTATAATTATAACTCAAAAATTCGGGCACTAATATGCTTCTATTTTAATTTATATTGAACCATAAATGTTTCTAAATATAACATTTAGTTACTTCATTTATTTATAATTTTTGAATTTCTTTTTATATTTGAAATGATTTATTTCATGGCACATTCAATCAAGTTTATTATATTGACAAAGTGTATATAGTCTTTTCATATAACGTATTTATAAAATCAATGAAACCAATGGCTCTAATGTAATTATATCTTTCGTGAAAGCGATTCTGGAATCTTGATGATTTTTTATATTGAAATATATTTTAAATTTAGTGTTTTATATTAATAATTCTTTATCAGTGCTGACTTAAATGATGAATACTACTCTGGTACTAGGTTATTACTATTTAATTTCAAAATTTGGAAATTTAAAAGTTCTCATTGTTTTTATAGTGATAATAGAATGAGTGGTACTTATACGCTTTCAATTTATGCAATTTGAATAGCTGTTTTAATATAACAGAACCACATAAATCATATGATTAAATGCTTTAATATAAAAACTTTATTTATTTTTCTTGTTATATTGAATAATATTTTTTTTTCGTTTTATTGTTTTATTTTGCCATAAAGTAAAAATGTTTATATTTATATAATTTGTATTCGTAAAGTAAAATTTTTAATAATATGAATTATCTTTTAAATTATTTGTTTTCATATTCGAGTTGATTTCATTATACACTTTATTAATGATAATATGTTATAAATATTATTATTACATAATCATCTTGTCTTTAGTTAATCAGACATGTGCTTAATATCAAGAATTATTTATATATAAGCACAGTTCAGTAAAACGACATTAAACTAGGACGATATTTGTTAATAGTTTTGAGTATCAGAAGCTGCTAGACAAGTGAAAACTTGGAATTTGAGCCTAAACTGTCGATTCATGTGTGTGTTACAAATGGCTGGCTGAATTACCAATTTTCTATAATGCTGCTTAGAGGTGTGAGTTTTAGAAATTAGTTAAAAAGCCATTAGGTTATGCACATGCATGGTATTTTCCTAATGCACCTATTATCAAATTGACGATTCACGAAAGTAAACTGAGTTCTGTCTAGAGCAAAAAAGGCGCATCTGGAAAAGCTGAAAATTACAAAAACAATTCCGCGCACAGATTAAATTAAGGCAACACACAGACGAAATAATTATAATCGAGATGCCTCCAATAGGGTAAATTCGGTTAGATCAGATTCACACCTCTATATTAACACTTACAAGTGACACTGGAATGATAAAAGTGTCCTGATTTAATTCGAAAAATACTGAACTACAGATACCTTGCCTTACTTACAAGGTCAATTCTGCTTCGATATACAATATGGGCTACAACCAACAGCGGTATGAGTACCTAAAGGGAGAAGATTGTCTCAATTGATACAGTTGTTGCACTGGGTCAAGAACATAACAAATTATTCCATGTATAAGAGCCATTAGAGTATAGCCAAGGAATCTTAAATCGTGAAAGATTTTGTTTAAATAAAAAGGTATTCGCACAATTTTTTAGTAGTATGAATAATAGAATAAATAATGGCCATATTAATTGCATAAAAGTAATAAAAAATATCATAATTCCCATAAAAATGTTTTTCAAATTATTATAATTTAACGTAGTTTTTACAAATGCAATTATCATAATTATCGCTTTATGCTGTATATTTCATATTGTAATAATCAGCTTTATAGCTTTACTATATAAAATTTTATTTTTTATAGTTACAGTATACAAAATATAGTTTTTTTAATTGTTTTATACACTCTTAATTCCATTTGTTTGTTTATACACCTCAAACAATGATTTTTATATTCAATTTGTATTATATGTTTCATATCGAACTCTTTAAAAATTTTCTGCAAAATTTAAATTTTTGTTTAATTGATGTCGTAATGTAAGCATTATTTTCGTCCTAGTTTTATATAATAAGCTTTATGATTCGTCAAATAATTATTTTTTTGTTATAATAACCTTAATAAAAACCATTTCATTCGTTATTTTAGCACGCATAGATATTTTGGTTAAATATGATTCATTAATTCTTTATTTACGTCTACCAAATTCATATTTTTATCATATACTATAAACCTAATGGGACATACGTACTTACTGATTTATAGCATCTTGATTACTAATCTGATAAATATAAATTTGGAATTAAATCGTGAAAATTAAGTTTACACTTGCTTATCCTGTGATTGTCTAATTATTAAGTTCTTATTTCTTTACAAAAGTGGATGTTATAAAGACCAGATAATAGATCAGCGCATAGATGCATTCATTTTTATTAGCTATTTCTATAATATGATAAATATACCTGAGAATATTATAAATAAAATTTATACGATAGTATGATCGTGTTTGTAAAGAATAACATATAGATATGACAGTTGCATTAATAAACATTTTTGACAGGCCAAATTTCTGAAGTTAATTATAGAAATATACAGAATACGAATTATATCAAAATTTACAAATTTTCAATTAAATCAACTATCTGGTTATTAATAACTCATCCTTTTTCAAGGACACTTTAGTCCTGATAACAATATTATATAACTTTATATATAAATTATTTTAAGATTTTCGATAAATATAGCAACAAAAAGAGGAATAGATAAATAATAAAACTCTGTAGTTAATAAAATGGTTTATAGTAAATAAAATTAAATAACATTTAATATGTTGATAGTTCATATATCAATTGAGCATAACTCTTTAAAAAAATATATGGCACTATTATATCTTACATTTTTCGTGGTTTATAAACTTAAATTTTAAAATACAAAAATTTATTTGAAAACTTATAATATAAAATATTTGTAAATTCAATAGTATTACTAGCTAAAGTGTCTAGTCGTTGATTTGCTATTGATATGGGATATTTTTCTTTTCAAAATATTTAATTTTCCCGGGAGACCTTTTTTTTTGTCTAGACAATTTTCTTATTAATTAATTAGACAAAAATATATAAATCAAAATAGATCCAAGGTAGAATTTGATTATACATCTTGAGAGTGAAAAACTAAGCTTAATTTATTAAGCCATTCTTGTGCAATATGATTTAATGACATATATTTTTTTATTTATATATAAAAAGCCAAAATTTTTTATGACATTCTATTTATTTTTTCATGTAATAATATCATTGCATCTCCTGATTGATAATTTTAAATCATCTTTTTACAGTTAATTATAAACTTCTGTATTCATAATAATATCGCATGTATTTAAAATTATCAAAAAATTAGAAGATTATTAAATAAATCCTGTAATATATTTCTTATCTTTTAATTATTTCCCTTTTTGATTAATTAATTTTTGGCGACCCCGGGAATTTTAGATGGTTCTATTTTTGATAAATTCGAAAGTACTCATTTTTTCATGAAACAAATTCAACTGTTATGTTTTTAACAAGAAAGTCGAATAATGTCATCATATAATTTAGATAGATCTTGTTTTGTTTTACTTCACATTTCAATTTTAATAGACAACAGTTTCAAAAACAATTTGACAGATATCATTTTTGATAATTCCAAAAAGGGATAAAACAAATTACAATAAATTTATTGAAAATATAAATACGAAACAGAACCCAAAGAACCATGCATAGGAATTATCCAGAATTCATTGATAAACTTTACAACATGCTGGAAGATCCTAAGAACGAACATCTTATACGATGGAATGGGAATGGACTTAGTTTTCTGGTAGTGAATCCACCAGAATTTGCTAGATGTGTTCTGGAAAAACACTTTAAGCATGGGAATTTAAGCTCATTTGTGAGACAGCTTAATAAATATGATTTTCATAAAGTCAAGAGTTCTGAAAGCGTAATCGAGATATTTGGACCGCAATCATGGGAATTTAAGAATGCTTTATTTCAACGAGGAAGAAAAGATTTAATGTATAAAATTAAAAGAAAAAGATCATCGAACGAAAGAAACTTCGGTGCATATCAAGATCCGGGTTCATATTGTGCTGAATCAAATGTTGCATTCCAAGGCCAACTACTTGGAGTAATGCGTGTAATTACACGATATTTTCAGGTAATTGTCGAAGATATTAATGAAATAAAAAAGATAATATTAAGAGATCGTGGATACAATCAAACTTTAATTTCAAATGTATTACTGGCTGAAGATAATTTGACGTGCTCTACATATGCAACAGCTATATTGAACAAACTTGGATGCAATGTGGTGAGTGTAGACAATGAAGATGCTGTGTTAACAGAGTTAACCAATATGAAATATGATTTAATATTAATTAGTGGTGATCGGAGAGAAGCAGATAGCTTAATAAGAGAAATAAGGCAATATGATATTATTACTCCTATAATTATGATGATAACTTCTATAACAAAAGAAGAAGGTGTTAGTTATCTTTCTATGGGAGTAAGTGACATTATTGTCAAACCATATCACCAAGATTCCTTAATAAAAATGGTCAGAAAATATGAAGATTTGAAAAAAGGATCAAATTTGTGGATGTGTAATAATAATAATGAAATGATCAATAAATGAAATTGAATTAACAGAACACATTTTTGTTTTATTTAATTTTATTTATTTACGTATAATATTACAGTAATAAAAGGTTTCTTATATTTAGAATATGAAGCCGAGAATATTATATTCTTGTATTTGATTTAATTAATACATATTCAAGATATCTTTTAAATTATTTTTGTTATGAACAAGATTTCATGTATCTATAATATTAATAATATAAATTATTGTAGTTAAGTTATTATATGAAATGGTAAAGTAGTAGTAATTTATTAATAAATATAAAAGAAAAACTATTTTATCTGCCAAAGGTTCATACATATAAGAAAATAATTTTAAAATTAAAATAGATAATATTGTGCAAAAGAAAAGAAATACTATGTTATATATCACATAAAATGTTTATTATAACAAATTGCAATAAAAAAGTCAGCGCAATCTTTTTATAAAAATTTATGCTTTTTATTGTACTTTTTAAGAAGAATGGCTGAATGATTTTTATATAAAAAATCCGAGTTAGTTCGAGATATACTTGGGGTAAAGCTGGTAAATTAAAACATGCAATTTATTTATCCGTGTATAAACTCAGGTATAGTAACAAATCATATTCAGTGGAGTGGTGTAAGTGTATATTAGATATATCATTGAAAATTATTAAGAAATTACATCTTACATCCGATTTATATATCAAAAGATTATATATTGATGAAATATAAATATTTCCTTTATTTAAACGAAATCCTTCACGATTTATGATTCCTTGGCTATACTCTAGAGGCTCTTTTTATATATGGAATTATCTGTGAGGTTCTTGACCCAGTGCAGCAACTGTCTCAATTGAGACAATCTTTTCTCCTTAGGTACTCTACCGCTGTTAGTCGAAGCCCATAT
>SBIQ01000247.1:0-12052 GCA_014805555.1 Astathelohania contejeani | reverse complement strand
ACTTGAGTACAGAAGAAGCATTGAGGATAGCATATACGTAAGAGACCGAGTAGAAGATGCTGTGAAAAGATTCGGAGAAGCAAGTGCCACTGGATGCCAACCGCAGGCCATCGAAAAGAAAGATAAAAAATAATACATAGCATTAACCCTTAAATAAATGATTATTAAACTGATAAAATTGCATTTAAAAGCGTGAATATTATTTTTAATATATTTATATTATATCTTATAAAGTCGCAAAATAAATGACAAATAAAAGCAGTTAAATAGTTTATTATATCATTTATCATTTTTGCTACAATTTTGCAAATAATCAACCATAGCACAAAATAATAATTCATTTATATCTGGTTCTGTTTCCTTTTCTTCCACAGAATCATATGAGGATATAAGATCGATAAAATCGTCATTTATCTTTTTTATTGTATCTTTATCTATATAACATTGCTCCATTTTGTCTTTGATCTTTTTATGCACCATATCAATATCAATTTTATGCAAGCTATTTTTATTTTTCTCTATTTCATCATTTTTGCTTTTTATTGGTCTTTCATCAGTGCTTTGATCAGAAGATTTATTCTTAAAATTTTTTGTTTCGTTATCACATTTATTTGATGTAACAGAATTTTCTGAATAACTACTATTGTAATTATTTAAAGTTTTTTTTAATGCTATGAAATCCTTTGAATTGTTATTGGATGTGAACGAATTTTTCAACGATTTAGTATTGCTTACTAATGAATTATGATTGGAATTTATTCTGCCGCCGTTTTTTAAGCCATTTATATTATTTATTATTGAATTAATTGATTCGTTTTGAATTTTCGCATTATTTTTAAAATATATTCGATTTTTTTCAATAAATTCTTTTAAATTTTTGGTTTTTGGAGATTTATGTACTGTTTTGATCGTTATTGGCCTATTGGTGCTTTTACAATCTAAAAATATATCTTTATCTGAACTTTCAAAAACATCGAAATATTCACTTTGGGAATCTTCAGAGTTTTGAATTAAATCATTTGATGATGTATTTTCAGTCAAAGATGCATTTGATATTGATATCTTTTCGCTAGCTTTATTATTAGAATTTTTATTGGACCATTTACTTGAAACCTCTATTTTTGGTTGTGTATCAGACGTATTTGATGGTAATGATATGCATTTTATTTCTTGTTTTTCGGGGGTTTTCTGTGATGTGTTAATGAAAGTGGATTGAAATTTACTATTTTCTAAAATTTTCCTTTTTGAGTATGCATTTTCGATTTCTATCTCTGAGGTTTTTGAATCGAACCTTTCGGCTATATTCATGTTGTTATTTGATACATTATCTTCGGGTATTGTATTATCTATGACAATACAGTTTTTAGTATATTGTTCAACAGGTTTGTTTGATTGCCCAGTTTTAAAAATACCTTTTTTTTTATCAAATTGATTATTAGATATCATTTCTTGCAATGTTTTTTCATTCTCTGATTTACTTTTATTAAACTTTTCTATTCTTTTTTTCTTATTTAAAGCAATAATTCTATCATATTCATAATCAATGGAGTTGTCACTCGAGCTCATATAAGAACAATCAGAATAATTTCTTTCAACGGCCGGTTTATTATAATCTATTTTACCATTTGATAATATATTATATTTATATAACTTGCTATTTGAATCATGAAGTACTGGGTTCATTTGATATTGTTCCTCTATATAGTTCATTCTATTTCTTCTTCGTCTTTGTCGCTGTTCCCAATCCGCTTCTCTTGGAATCCTACTAGCTAACATTTCTTCTACCCAAGTGTTCGTATCTTCGGGGTTTTCTTCAACTATGCGCTGAGGTTTCGTATCCACTTTCGGTGTAAGACAAGAACATTCTTTTTTAATCTTATTCAATATTTTTCGTATATCTATGTACATCTTATTATCACTGATCATTTTTATTTATAAATAAACTGACACATAGATTAAACGAATAGATACTTTTAAATGTAAAACTTTAATTTTATAAACACGATAATAATGGCTAAATATTATTTTTTTTTCGTTTTTTAAAATTCCGTTTTTATAAAAAAAATAAAACTCAAAATGATAAGATGAAACATTAGTTAAGATATTGTTTTATATTTAAAATAAACATTACATTGTAATGTAAAACCAAAATTTGAATGTATTATTATATATCGTATATAATAATACTTGAACACGGACCAATTGCTATTAATTTTAGAAGCCTGAAAGATTATAAAACAGTTATGTTATAAAACTTTTTACAAAAATGCGATAAATGTTATTAAAATTGTAAGTGTTAATGATATTAGAATACTTTTAGCAACTTATATGAATCTAATATTTATTAAAAAGTTCAAATTTTATTAATTATTTAAAATTTTTAATGTTAGATATATCTGTTTTGAATCTATTGTTCAATTTATCCATTTATTATTTATTAAAGTGCACAATATATCACTTATACCTATTAATATTATTAAATTTCATGAAATGACAATAGCATTTAATATGCTTTATATTCTCATATGATTTAATTTTTTTTTAAATTTGCATTTTTCTTATTTTCTCAATTGACGCTTAGTAAACAATATTATATATTGCCTATTAATTATATTCTTTCCTAAAATAACGTTAAACCAAAATAATGGATTAATGGCAGTTTATAATTTCATAAAATACTAAATGTGTGGGCATTTGGGAGTTAAATACAGCGATGTTTATTTATTTGTCTATTTTTATAAATGATTAAATCGACCTGTTTTCTTAATTCTAAACAGAGGTAATAGTTTTAGAGGCTAGTTAAAACCAATAAGCTTCACATATATTTGCATTTGGGCAATTGCAAAATTAATGATTAAATAAATATAAAGACCTATCTATAGCCATTATCATCAGAGTCTACATATAAATATTGTATACGAAAGCATACCTCTCCTTAGATTAATCCGGTAAATCCGCATAATTTCGCTTACAGTAGGTGTTTCTATGATAGGAATTTTTGTATAATCAGCTCTATAGAATTTAATATGACACCAAGATATTTGAAATATTCTGATTTGATGCAAAAAGTATCAAACCCCAAATATAAAATATTATTTAAAAGGTATGTCTGAATTTAATATACGGAATTATAAATAATCGGTTAAAACTGATTACTTAAATAGATTTGTTATGCAATGATGCAGGAACATTATAGATCGTATCTATATAAACAGTTCCCTAGATTTACTTACAAAATTATGAGAAGGCGTGTGATAATATTTAAACAAACGTACTATAATACTGTTATTTGTTTTGTTAATTGGCTTTGTATGCTATTTATTTTCATTAAACAACAAAATATTTAATTTTAAATTAATTGAGTCTTATTTTTGAAACAACGTTAAACTAGGACGAGAGATTACTAGTAGTTTAGTGTGTCAAAGGCTGCTGGAAAAGTGCAAGCTTGGGATTCAAGTTCAAAATTGTTTATTGTGTTTGTTTTGTAAATGAACAATTTGCCTATTTTTTTCAAAGTTTAAACTTTTAGCAGTTAGTTAATAATTCATTAAGTTTCACAATTATATAATGCACCCATCGCCATATTGACAGCGCACGAAAATATCCTGAGCATTATCTATAGCAAAAGAGGCGCATTTGGAGAAACGAAAGAATATGAAAACATAAAAACAGACTCCGCATCTAGGTCGAAACAATGTAACACCTAGATGTTACATTTATATTGGAATGTTTGCATTAATGGGACTTTAGATAAATCAAGATTGCGCGGCTCTATATGGACACTTACGAGTAACACATGAATGATAAAAGTGCTCTAGTTTAATGCCAAAAGTATCGAACCACAGGCACCTTGTCTTGCTTGCAAAGTTGATCTGGCCACGATATACGGTATGAGCTTCAACTAACAGCGGCATAAGAGGAAAATATTGTCTTATTTGAGACAGTAGTCGCACTGAATCAAATATTTTATTCCATATACAAAAAAAAGTTTCTAGAATATATCCAAGGAATCATATATTGTGAAAGATCTTGTTTAAAGAGAAACATCAACATTTTTTATATTGGTTTTATTTCGACTCTTTTTTAATATAAACAAAAGATTATCTATATAGTTCTAAATACAAAATTTCATAAATCTATTATGTTTTTTTATCATTGCCAAATTTATTATGCCAAGAAAAAAAAGACAAAGAATAGCACAATATTAACCTTTTAAATGAAAGCCATATTAATTATAAAAGTTTATATTATCAAATAGATAAATTATATTGCATAGTCTAATATCTTTATTAAAACCCCATATTTATCTTTTTCAACTGCCGCAACGTTTAAAAATGTTTAAATAATATATGGAAAATAGTTATATGGCATCGGCATGACTTTATACAATATAATTTTTGCTTCTTGGTTTTTATAAAAATTATATGTATATAATACAATTTCTTGAAAATTGAAGTAAATAAGACTTTAAACATATAAATTCATATTTAACTGTGATATAATATAATTTGGTATTTATTATAATTCTATTATATAACCTCAGTTTAAATAACTTTGACATACGTTTTTGCCAAGAGTCTTTTGAATGCTTAGTGTAAGCTCCTTTATGACGAAATCAATAAGAAAAAATTTCACGAAATTTTATATAGGGACCGTTCAAATGAGCTTGTTAGTTTAAAAGATTCTTCTACTTGGATGAAATACGGGAATATTGATCCTCGTGCTGAAGAAATTATTGCTATATCCAAGATAGAAACGTTTATTGAAGAGACGATGCTTTACAATGCCAGCATTATGGGAAAGCCAAAAAGTCGATCGACCATCTGGTAACAGGTTGTGATCGAATGCTTGGCCATGACTATACACGAAGACATAATGAGATACTTAGGTGTATTAACCTTCTACTTGCGAATAAGTACGGCTTTAAAAATTAAAAAAACTACGATTTCACTCATCTAGTAAGTCATAGAAAACGAAAGAGCAATAATTTGGGTCGATACAAGGATAAGGACTGATATCCTAATAAAAAATAATAACCAGATATATTTATTTACGATAAGAAGGAGAATGAAATAATATTAGTTGAAGTCGGTATAACGAACATAGATAATCTCCAGATTGTTGAAACAGAGAAGAAGAGGAAATACGACCTCTTGGCGAATGAATTAGGCTTGCTATACAAAGCAAAAACTAAAACAATACCTTATGTTATGACATGGGATGGTGTGGTGTGGTAACTAAGTACTACAGAAATTATTTTAAAGAATTAATTATAACCCCTACGATAGAGGCATACATCCAATCGACAGTACTGAAGAAAACGCTCGAAACTATATCACTTGAGTACAGAAGAAACACTGAGGATGAAATGGACGCAAGAAATAGAGTAGAAGAAGCTGTGAAAAGATTTGGAGAAGCAAATGTCACTGGATGCCAACCGCAGGCCATCGAAAATAAAAATAAAGAATAATATATAGCATCAACCCTTAAATAAATTACTATAAAATATTATTAAAATGCTTGTCGTTTTATGATGAAGCATCAGTGGTGATATATTAGTATTAAAAACAATCTAATGAAAGCAATTCAAATCATATAAGATAATTTGTTTTATGAACATCGTAAATTATATAAAATATTACAAATAATGATGCAAAATTATAATTCACAATCAATAAAATAATTTTTCTTTTTATGGTAAATTAAATAAAATACTGTGTTCTATTTTCTATATTAGGTAAATTAAAAAAAGTTATTGTAAACATTAGATTTGTAGAAAATATCGATATATAAATCAATATACCACAATAATATTGATCTTTTGTGTGATTATCAAAATTTTTATTCTTACATTAATTGGTAACACTTACATAAAATCAAAAATGCAAAGCACCCTATGAAAAAACTCAAAGGATATATTCATGACTTTGACGAAGCATTGCTTGTTATGCATTGTATAAGATTGGGTATATTTTGTCCTGAAACAGAAAGATTATCAGTGGAACATAGAAATTCAATAAAAAGTGGGAGCATATTTTGTTTTATAGAGTCTGAGAATGGAATGAAAAGATGGACAGATGGCAAAATATGGTCTCCATCTAAGATAGTTGGACAATTTTTATTATATAAAGAGGTTCCGCGTCATTTAAGCAAAAGCGCACTGAAAAAACTTAAAAAAAATAAAATAAAAAGAGATAGAGCTACTATTGAATATGGAAATTTTGAAAATGGATGTAATAATAACTTCAATTTATTCAAAAAAACAATTTCGATAACATATGAAAATAAAATATATCATATTATATCTTATTTTCAACCAATATTCGATCGCAGAGGAATAAAACAATTGCCTTTTTTTAAGGCATTACAATCTATTATTTTAGCACACCCAGAACTTTTAAAAGATTCTACTATAGAAAATCTAAATATAACTGGAAAGAGTATTTATGATGAATATAAAATACCTATTCCCAATATAAACGTATTTGTCCCTGATATTGATCGCAGTGAATTGGAAAAGCAGGTGGCAAGTATTTTACAGTTTAGAATGAATTTAAAAATTATTCAATAAAAATTTGAGCATGTATCAATTCAAATCATGAGATATTGAATGTAAAAATATTGTAGATAAAAATAAATAAGAAAGGATATATGTTTATAACTTTCTTAATTATTGATTTCTTTTAATAACAATGTAATTTAATAATAACTGCATCTATTTAAATCATCTAAAATAAATTTCTAATAGGATGAAAACCTACTAGTAATTTTAAATGTCAAAAACTGTTGCACAAGTGCCTAATTTTAATTCTGGTATGAAAATGTCTATCTATTTGTGTGTTTGCACATGGCCATCCTGATATTTTCTCTATCTCTCCTCAAAGATGGTGATTTAATAGGTTAGTTAAAAAGTATTTATAAATATATGGAATTCCGTTATTGCATCCAATGCCAAATTGACGGCACACCGTATATCCTAACTTCTCTTTAGAACAAAAGAGACACATTTGGAGAAACAAAGGAATCACAAGTATAAAAACAGATTTGAGTTAAGAATAAATTAAAATAGCAACAAATGTTTCGCAATTTTTTAAAATTTCTATAATAGTTTTACTCCAAATAAGTCAGCTGCACGGCATCATATAGAGCTCACACGTGATATTAATATGATAAAAGTGATCTAGTTTGATGCCAAAAGCACCGGATTACAAATATTCTGCCTTATTTGCATGTTTATTTAGCTCCTGTATACAGTGTGAACTTCGAAAACGGAAGGATCACCCAGGATAGATAATCTCATTTGATACAATTGCTTACGTTAAATACCTTACAAATTATTCAAAATATAAAATACATCGGAATATAGCTAATGAAAAATAAATTATGAAATATCTCATTTAAACAAATCTTTAATACTTTATTTATATAAATTTAAATATAAATATAAGAATTATATGTTGTTTAGCATGCCATAATAAAATAAATAGTTGAAGAAATGTAATATTAGAGCATAACATTTTCAAAAATATGTTTTTATAAAATTTAGTATCTATTTTAAATATATAGTATATATCACATTCTAATTAACTAAATAATTTAAAGCATTTTAGATATATAAAAAATTTAGTGCAAGCGTAAATTATATTTTTTACTGTTTTCGGTGTAACAATAAGTTAAATACTGAAAAAAGAATAAATTGATACGCTTAATATTTAAAGTTATATCAGCAATCTTGTTGAGGAATCAACGAATATATACACAAAGAACAGATTAAACTAAAAAATGAAATCTAAGTTTTTTCGATTCAAATTCAAAAAAAATTAGTAGTAGTCCAATGTTATTGCTAAAATTGGCGAATCTAAATTTTGTAAACGACAAATATCATATTGAAACATTTGCCGAAGTATTTCGTTTATAAATATGATGCAACGGATATGTGAAAGAAAATATATAATAGTAGATGATAAGAAACAGTTAAACTTTAGCAAATTTAAACAATAGATTTGATTATATATACTAATAAATATAATTTATCTTATGTACTAAGTCATTGTTTTCTATTACATTTTTTTATTTAAATTTTTATATTAAGATTTTACTTATTTGTTAATATTATTATATTTTTCCGTCTTTGTTTTATATCCTACCCTTTTTAATACTTTTTACATCAATATCAATCAAATATGATAACAGATACAATTACTAACCAAATTAAAAAAAAAGTTTTAGTATCAATTAGTAATTCTTAATGTTTCCTTAATGCTCGATTTGTATCTGGTTTTAGTATATAATGTTATAATAATTTACTATTAAATATTCAACAAATTTGGAAATGTGATAATTGGTATTCATATCAATACTATCCAAGGGAGTGATCAATCTAAATCAAATAATTAAAGACAATAAATTGTTAAATTTCTAAGTTAGAATTCCATGAGTTTTGT
Source organism: Astathelohania contejeani (assembly GCA_014805555.1). Lineage (NCBI taxonomy): Eukaryota > Fungi > Microsporidia > Astathelohaniidae > Astathelohania > Astathelohania contejeani. The sequence continues at coordinate 3,608 of SBIQ01000247.1, read as the reverse complement.
GTACAAACAAAATATATGAAAACATTTAATAGTCATTCATACATTATACTACAAAGTAGTTTATGCTTCATTGCTTTATGGCACAAATATAAAATTTACAACCTCAGTTATGCATTTTTGACTTTACCTACTTGTTAATTTATTGTTTTTTATTTGATACGAACTTTATATTTATAATTCCCAATTTTGCACTTTATCGATATTAAACATTCTTTTGTGTTTCGGTTCATAAAAAATCTAAATATATTTTAACCGAAAAAAAATTAAAATTTTAAAATATTCATTATTCGTAAGAATCAAAGGTTACAATAAAAATGAAAAACACAAAAATATATGAATATTATTTTAAAGTTGTTTGCTATAATAATTAAAAAATTGAAAATTATTCGTATATTTTTTCTATTACCTCCAGCTAACATCAAATGGCATTCGATTTTCCTGATCTTTTCACAGTTTTATTTACTATGTATCTTTCACACATACTTACACTATGCTTTATTTATATTAAAGTAATATGATTTCTAGTGTTTCAAAGTACTATTTATTGTGTGCACACTCTTATCGTAGCTTATATCCAATTCTTTTAGATAACCCTATATTATTTAGGTAACACCTTGTCCTATGTCATAACTTAAAAGATTATTTTGATTTTTGCTTTGTATCACAGGTTTAAATTATTTGCCAAGATATTATATTCTCTTTTTCTTTCTTTTAACTATCTGGAGATTATCTTGTGTCGTCATACCCATCTGGCCTTAATAATTTCGTTCTTTTCTCTATCATAAATGTAAATATTATAATTATTGTCTTTTATCAAGTTATTAGTTCTTATTTTTGTATGTATTTGAATCTCAACTCTTGCATCTCTCATAATATTTTGGATTGAGATGGTGTTTTTAATACGTAAGTATTTATATTAAAACAATATCTCTGATTAAATGAGTTTTATATCCACATATAAACCAATATTTGGTATAAACACTAGCTAAATGTATTAAGGCACGTCTCGGATTATATAAAGACCTATTATCATCATATTATCTATTAATAAAATTTTGATTATTAATATATTATAATATTTGAGATACCTAAATGTTCATATAATTACAAATATTGAGATATTTCGTCTTATCAATTTATCTCAATCTTTCAGTTAAAAGAAGAGAACAGCACATGCAATATCTAATTATTTTTTACAACTATAATATATTAATCCATTTTTATAAATAATGTTTACTTAAGTATTCTTTCTATAGTAAAATAAATCATATTTTATATATACCCAATTTATATCACTCGACATCGTGCTAGTATCAATAAAACAAAAATGTATATTTTATCGATCAATCTATGGTTTTATAAATATCTCGAATTTTGTTTAAAATTAAATTAAGTATGCCAACTTTTTTAATTTTAATTTTAGTCGCAATGACTAATTAATTATTGATCAATATATCTATAAGTTGAACTTTACTCTCATAGCTTTAGCCACATATTTATTTGAGAAGTTATAACTTATACATGTTAAACATATACATCATAGCTTAAGTTTTATTCTTTTCGCACCATTTTTAAATAAAACATGCTTTTTTACAATATTAATTGTCGCATTTTATTTAAGCATATATCCGTTATATCAGAAGACTATGTATCTACTAAAATATGTGCTTTATTAAATAATTAAAGATGTATACTATTGATTTGCTGCTGCAAGTACAAAGTGATGAATATAGAAGAATAATTCATTATGAGATATTTGACAATATATTCAGTGTGTATGTTGTTATGCTTTTTTTATACTTATTTATCTACAATATGTGCATATTGTGTTTCATTTTTCTTTTTAACATAGTATCCAATATAATTGAATCCGATATTTTATAAACGATCAATTTTATTCCATTTTAATTTTATGTTCATCTGCATTTAAATATTTTATATTTGAGAATATTATTTTAGTAATACTATCGCCTTTGTTACATCACATTTTCAAAAATATAATAATTTATTAAAATATGACTGTTCTGTTTTATATTGTTTTGTTGTCCCTTCTTTTATGTATTTTCTGCACTATAAGCACTACTATTCCTGATCATTTATATCGCTTCTTCTATGACTTTAATTATTTCCATGCCATCCTTATACTTCGTGTTTTTCCAATATCTTATTATTTAAATAATGTATGACCGTTTCCTATTGTTATTTGATATTTCTCTTATGTGTTGCGAGCATCCACTAACGCTACCAACTTCAAGCCTCCCTACATTTTTTTCGATTTTATTGTTTATTTCCATACAATATTCATTACTTCGCTTAATTTTTAGCAATATGGTCTTTAAATTTTTCTTTAACAAAGTTGATAGGATATATGCATCTATAGTTGACCTGATGCTAAGCTATTTTAAAAAACTTATGTGAAAATATGTCTCTATTTCTTTCCGTAATATGTCCAACAGTAAATAAAATTTTGGTTCTGGTTTTTTAAAGCAATCAGAACTTATTTTACAAAAACAATATTTTTTACAGTCTTAACTAGTTGAAAACTATCTTTGACTCACTGTGTCAATTTATACTAATATTACTTCATTTGTTCTACAAGATAAATAATTATATAATTAGTGGCTGCTCTGGTTTAATGTTAAATAATTGAATTACTTTTGGATTTTTATATGTTAATAAAAACGCCAAAATTATTTTTTAATGATTTGCTTGTAATCTAATCCTATATTCGTTTCGTGAAACATAGACAATACGGCTGCACTTTTTGAAAGTAAATCATAATTTTATATATGTTTTTTTTAGATGAGTAAACATGTATCCTTTTGTAATTAATATAACGAAAAGGTTAAATTTTGAATTGAATTTCATTTCTTACATTTTACTTTGGATTTCAAAGTAAGTCATAATAGATATTCATTTAATTTATAATATAATAAAATTTTTAAACTTGTTAAAAACGTGTTGTATTAACTAGCAAAGTAAGTTTTTTAAAAATTATTACTTATTTATTAATTTGAATAATCAGAAGAACATATTTTTAATTATATAAGAAATACGAACCTTTTTTAAAATTCATAAGCATAATGCTAAATAAATATTGTTTTTCAGACATTTTAAACCACTCTTAATAACAATTCCGAAAAACTCTGAAAATATCGTTAATTTTGGCAGAAAGTATACTATCGATATTATTTAAACAATTCTCTATTTTGTGTTATATGCTATATTTTTAAAAAATTCATGTTTATCTTTTAAAATCATTTTTTAACATTATTTTAAGAGAATGTCAATACTAATAATTACATACAACATTCTTGATTTTTTCACGGTTGTATGTTGTTGTCATCATAGATCTTTGTATTCATTTTTATTCGAAACAGCTATTATTTAATAATCGATCAATCTTGCGTTTTAGCGCAAACGTATATTATCTTTTACAAAAGATTAATTATATTATAGTATTACATTTATTATGCAATGAAATCGTCCGAAATGACGTTAAACTAGGACGAGAATTTACTAGTAGTTTTGGGTGTCAGAAGCTCCTGGACAAGTGCAAACTTGGAATTCAAGTCCAAAACTGTCTATCCATATGTGTGTGTTTTGTA
>SBIQ01000245.1:0-12128 GCA_014805555.1 Astathelohania contejeani | reverse complement strand
GTATGAGATGCGCCGTAAGGCTGTGAGCTTCTTGGCTGCCTTGCTTGCTAGGCTTAGCACGTGACTTTTCATGGTCATTGCTTAAAAACAGAAGCTAGATAACTAATATTTATTCCATGTGTTCTACACTTCGGTCGAAAAAATCTTCATCTTGGTTAGTGAGAATAGGGAACTCAGATTTTAAATAATGAATACTTAATGTATATATCAAACATAAGTGGATACAGGCCGAGTGAATGGTGGATGAAAATGTTTCTGAAACCCCTCCCATATGGAACATGATTCTAATAAATATATTCCAAAAATTTGTCACATATATGTTATTTTGGATTATCCTCAAGGCTGGTCCAATAAAGAAATGACCCCCAAAGATGAATTTCAACATCAGGAAAGGAAGAACTTTTCAGTATCAGAAAATAAAAGAACTTTATGTTTGGACCACCATTTCTGAATGATTATAACATCAGAAGTAGAGGGGGGTGGACAGTGTAACTTCTTGAAGAAAAATTTAGAAGTGGTGCTCGACGAAGAATATGTTATACTACTATTCATTGTTTTATTGCTTAGAAACGTCAATTGTTAAGAAGATCTATATACCTCCAGGACTAAATTCTCAAGTTGTGGAGACTATAACCGACATATATGTTAATATACTAAAATACTTTTGCCATATTAAGAAATAATGGAAACTTTTTATATCCAATAAAATTTTATTTGTAATTGTTTTTTTATTATTTTTATTTATTTATATCTATATAAAAAATAAGAAATGAGTTCCGTGTCTCATGTTAATAATACTAATAACAGTAATAATAGTAGTAACGGAGAATTATTAATTCAGCCACCACCACCGTTAATTCAGTTATTACCAGACAAATCTACCAGTATAAGAAAAAGACAAAATAATTCGGAAAGATTTACAAGATCATCATTAATAAAAGACAGAGATGAACAAGAAAAGATAATGGAAGATGATCATGAAGAACGGGATATACTAATTAAAAATGTGGGTGTGGAAGAAAAATTAAATGACACAGAAGAGATTCAAAATGATAATCCTTCGTTTAAAATGCTATCTAAATCACTAAAACAAAAGAAAATTACAACATATATAAATTATCAAATGGAAAAAATATTACTTATAACTATTTTCATTCTGTTCCTAATAAGTCTCTGGGAAAACAATTGGATTTTAGGTTTAACTGTATTATTGACAATATTTATAATAAAGCCCACCCTTAGTAAGATCATAGCAGGGTGGCTTATTGATATACCTACAAATCATGAATAAAATTTGTAGTCAAATTCTCGCCTTAACTGTTGTGATGATATCTAGCAACTACTAATTTATTGTTGTGATGATATCTAGCAACCGCTATAAAGTTAATATCTAGCAACTACTAATTTATTGTTGTGATGATATCTAGCAACCGCTATGAAGTTACAATATAAGCCAACATCCTATAATAAAACCCACCCAGATCATACAAATCATGAATAAAATTTATAGTCAAATTCTCTCTCTAACTGGGTCTAATAATAGAAGCAAATGTTAAATACTAATCAGAAATATTGGTGTGATAATATTGGTGTGATGATATCTAGTAACTACTAATTTATTGTTGTGATGATATCTAGCAACCGCTGTGAAGTTACAATATATGAAGCCAACATCCTGTGTAGCGGTTTGTGTGTTGGTCTTAGTGAAAGAGAAAACATTTAATCATACAAAATATTATAAAATAGTTATTATCAAGAACAGACATCTAACAACTGCTATAATATTACAGCCTGTGTGAGTGAAAGAGAAAACATAAGAGAGACTATCAACGACAAAGCTTGGGAGAATATTTCCAATTGTCTTTTCACTAATTTTCATAAAATGACAATTGGTCTCATGAGGTAAGACATAATTTATATTTATTTTATTTGGTCTCATGAGGTAAGACCTAATTTATATTTATTAAAGGAAAAGAATATACCAATTTTAAAAAATTAACAATATTATAAATAAAATATTCCTTAATGATACATATTTTAACAATAATTTTTTTATCAACAGGTATTTGCATCAATAGAAATAGAAAATAGTGTAATTGTAAATTATGAATGGAAAAGGATTGTATCCAACTTTAAAACTAATATTCATTGAGCTAATAACCTTATATAGACAAAACTGTACGGATGTACAAGATTTGTATACTCTAAAAAAATTATTTTCTCCACAATTTGAATATGTGGAGGAAAAACTTTTAGGTAGAAATTTTCCATTGAAGAAATGGTGGTGTAAGCAACATAGGCGACCATGGTCAGTTGCTTATAATCGACCACATATTTTTTGTAATAAGAACAATCGATGTGATTTGTGTATTGGTCCACCAATCCTCCCTGGAAAATTAAATACTTCTTTATCTTCTCCAATTTTCAATATTAAGGAATATAATATACAACTTAAAAAATATAAAAGGAAATGGAAAAACTTAATTTATTATGAAAATATAATTAAAACCCAAACCAAAACAAAGATAACACGTCCACTATCCACTAATTCAAAGAGAAAAGTTTCAATGTTTGGTAGTATTTTATTCCTTAATATTTTTTATTTTATTTCAAAATCTTTAATTTAAAAAAAAAAATTATATTTTTATAAACAAAAATATCCTCTTTTTTTTAATGCAGCATTAGAAACTGTTTGGAAAACTTATGGTTATCATGGCTGGTGGTGCACAAGTATGGATTTTTGTATAAATCATTGTTGTCCATCGCATGCTTGTTGTAAAAGAACAGAAAATAAATGTTCAGATTGTAAAGGACCTGATCCGTTTGGGAGTCATAAAAAATCTCCCAAAATTTCCTTGTATATACCGGACACATATAGAAAAATAAAAAATAAAAAAATAAACCAAATTGTTGAAAATGTAAAATATATATCTAATATATGTGATTAAATATGTAATGGGGTTCGTGATCTGCTCCCGTTTTAAGTTGTTCTTTAGGGTTGTGGTGTTAAAAAGATATTTAGTTTTACCTTTATTATTTTATTTTGATTTTTTTACATGTAAATATATGGTCATTTGTATTGTCATCAAAAACAAGAGCATTTTTGGTAATTTTACAAGTTTCTGAATTTATACTTAAATTATTAAATTCATAAAAAATATTATTATTTCTCATAATTTCAATTAAGTTTTTAAATATGTAATTGTTTGGTTCGAATTTATGTAAATATAAGGCATACTTTTGTGTGTTTATAATCGTTCTTTGAACAACAAACAATCGATGGAATGTTAAAAGCAAATGATAATGTAAATGAACAGCATTTGCAGATTGTATAACTTTTAGATCATGTTTTTTAATATAAGTTTCATTTAAAAATTGAGTAAATATATTTGGGTCATATGTAGGAGTTTTTTCAATAAATATAGGCATATACAAATTTTTATTCAATGTTTTTCTTAACTTACCAATTTCATTAATAAGATATTTTTTGATAAATTCTTGATATATTTTTTCCTGGTGGACTATTAAAAAGGTCCATAAATTAGTAAGAAGTCTAATATATAAATTTTTTAAAAGCATTGAGGTTGTATAAAAGTTTTTGTGATTTGAGATAGCGTTATTTTCAATAAAATCATATAAATATTTAATTAACATTTTATGATCCCAAAATCGTTGATTCAATTTTATTTTGAGACCTGGGTAATCAAGTCCAAGTAGTTGGTACATCTTTTTAAAAATTAGATTATCTTTATTTAACGTCTTGGGAAAATTATAATGGCCATTATCTTGAAGACCCATTGAAAGCCGAGAGTTACTTTTTGACTTATCACTATTAGCTGCCTTCTTCATTTTTTGGGGTCTTGGATTTTTAGGTTTAAAACGAGCAAGTTCACATGTATCTCCATCCTTGGCTTCGGCTTTATCTTGTGAAAAGATATCCGGTATTATTCCTTCTTCTCCCGTTAATACATTAAGAGAAATAAAACAATGAATTAATAATTTGAGTGGTATTTTATTGTTGGCTAATAAAGGGAAAAAATCTCTATTAAAATTACTAGCATTGTATATTTTGGGAACTTTCAACATAAACACTTTTGATTTATTCCCCTTATTAAATCTAAAAGGAATTGTATTTTTTGTGGACATTATATTTTTATATTATATAAAAATTTCCCTTAATCTATTATTAATTGATATACCCGTTCTAAATTTAATAGAGTATCATCGTTATGAAATAGTTTATCATCTTCATTTGATAATTTAATTTTTAAATCAGTAAAAAATTGTTCCAGTTTATCATGACCCGATAATAGTAGTGATGATGATGATGATTCATTTTCAAGTTTTTTATCTGATTTACTTTGCAAAAGTTTTTTTTCAACTTCATGATTTAATCCTTTTTCTTCGATTGCCGACATTTCCCTTATGTGAAGAATGAGAAATAATACGAATATATAGTCCTATTTTATTTTTTCAGTTATATTTGATTTATCCTCGAAATAAGTCTATCATTAAATTCCGGATTTTGTTCACAAATTCCTTCTATAATACTAACTGTTGGTTCGTTTCTCATATAATGTGAATCGGGAATATCACACAATCGACGACTGTTTGTGGACAACCAAGATAACTTATATATATTTTCAATAAATTTATGAGCATCGGCCATTGAAATATTTTTAAGCGCCTTGGGAAAACTATGTAAAAGAATAGCCAAACGGTAGACGGTAATAAAACCTCCACATATTTTCTCTGTAAGATGACATTCTTCCATTATTTGGGCTACAATCCAACGTGCAGGTGAATAAAATTCAGTCGCTTCCATAATATTAATAGGCAGGGGGATAAAATTGGTTGTTTGGTTCATAGAAACAAACCATGGTGAATTGAGTTTATCATGACAGTTAGCATGCACAAAAAGTGTCATCATTCCTTCGGTTAAACGTTTTTTTCTTCGATCATCAGTCATAAGGGAAAATTGAGGAAATATAGAATATTGAAATGATGTCGGTATCTCTGAGTCAAAACGAGCCCGGAATGAAATAAAACGAAGTCTTTGCATCAAGGCTGAATCATATTCACTAAATGTAGGACAATTATTCCCAAATAAGAAAATAGGCGTGGCAAGATTATAGGTATCTCCAGTCATATAATTTTGACGAATCCATATAGGTGCATTTCCACTCAATTGTTTAAGAAAAAGTGAATTCAACGTCTTTGTAGTACTCAATTCATCCATATACCACATTCGTACCATTTTACCACCTCTTCCCAAATCATGGGTCCGTTCCTGAAGACCCTTGTGAGCTGTATGTACTGATAGAATACCTGTTAAATCACCGAGGGTTAGAGTAAGTATATTTAATAATGCAGTTTTCCCTGAATTTGATTCTCCGATACAAATTGTTATCTTTTTTTCATTTTGTCTATGACATGCTCTAACAATCAAAGAAAAGAAACAGATCATGGTAGCAGCATCATAACTAAAAATTTGAGTTAATGTAAGTAAAATCTCAACTATTTGACAATTACAAGTAGGCGCTATGGGTTCACCCACATTATCTTTTCGTATACCTCGCCCATTTACTTTAATATTTTCCTTTAGGATAATATCTAAATAATGAATACGTTCATTAATAGAACTCTGGCGAAGTTTTTTCCCACGACGACAGTCTACAATAAGACTATTTAGGAGATCTAAATGTTCCTTTTCTATATTTACATTCTCCATCAATATATTTAATAATTCAGGGGAGATGACCATATTTCGTAAAACATAATACTTGACAATTTGAGCCAATCGATTCATACCATTGTGCCAAAGTCGATCAGTAAAATCAACATGATACTGTTCACGATTGAGTAAGTTATTTTTTTGTCTTTCTTCTACCGTTAGTTTCTTATAATATTTTCGTTGTTCGTTTTCATAATGGATAATTTCTTTAATTATAGGATTAAATTGTTCCATAAAAAATGTACAGTGGGGTAAATGATCAATAAGTTTTAATACTTCTTTCGAATCATAGGCAGCTGGTCTAGTATCTGAACTTTGATTTGATGATTTGTAGAGGGGTAGTGGTAGGATATAAAATATACTATTTTTATTATAACTACCACCACTTATAATATAACATTGAGGAAAAGCGATAAAATATCGTGGAATATCCAAAATTTGGATGTTAGCATAGAAACTCTTTATAGAATTTAGTAGAGTAGTTTGTGTGAGATTCTTTTTGGAATAATTAGTATTAGAATTGTGATAATGTTTTGACTTTTTGGTTGACTTAGGTTGTGGAGACTTTTTTGTTGACTTAGGTTGTGGAGTAATTATTTGTGAGATAGAAGTAGTAGAATTAGAACAAGTAGATGTTGATATTGATTCAGAAGGTGAAAGTGGAGGCGGTGGTGGTACTGTTTGAGATGATGACGTAGCCGACAGTAGTAGTAGTTGGGACGAAAGTGAGGTTTCTTTTTCAGCTTGTTGTTGTTGTTGTTGTATTAAATTTTCAATATAGATAATTTGACGAGAAAGATGGGCTATGTCGGGTACAAGAAAAGCAGTATTAATTTGATTGGTCCATTTCATGCTACTATTTTCCCAAATCTGAATTTGTCGCGAATTTTTATCACATATAATTGGTTTGAATATAGCTAAAAAATTATTATATTCTGTAGTTCCAAAATTCTGTAAAATAGAAAAAGCAATTATTATACGGGGAATTTTGGTAGGTCGTGAACTATTGGCCGATGGTACTATTCGATAAGTATCACTATCTAGTTCATCAACATTCATTTGTTCTACCAAGGCTAATCTATGAGGGTTAATTGATTCTACCAAGTTGAAAGCCTCTTTCATAGTTACAATGTCACTGACTATTAATAGATTTAACAGGCTCAAAATAATCCAATCTTCTAATTCTTCTTTTACCTGTTCCTTAGCTTGATACCGGAGAAGAAGATATATTATTTCATAGAGAGGTTCAGTATCCATTTGGTGGTCATTCAAATTTTCAACCACACGGGCAATAAAATAATTATAGTCTGTAAATGTAGTTGTTCCCACATTGTTTTGGTGTGTCTTTTTGAAAACAAATAGAAGGGCTAAGAGGTATGAAACAGTGTGAAGATGTTGTGTGCTCTGTTTACATAAACAGATTATATGTTTAATAGAAAAGGGGTGTAATTTCTTTAGAAAAGCATCGGAACCCATAATGATGTTGTTGGTTTTACCGTGAATGGATTTTGGTCTTAAAGGTTGGGTTGTGAAGAGTTTTTCAATACGACAAGCAGTCATTCTGATTTTACTGTAATCATCAGCATCATCATTATCATCACAACAATTCTGGTTAAAATCATTAAAAATGAGATAATGTGGTATCTCTCTAATATATATGTAACTCTCGGAATATCGTTCAAGCGCAAATAAGAGTTGTTGGTGTTTTTGTTTTGGTTGATGAATAGATGAAGGAGCCGGTAAATGAAGAGATTTGTATATGGAAAGTTTATGTGTTTTTTTTAATTTAATAAAAAAAAACCCAACCATTATCTTATTAATAATATAGTTGGTATTAGATAATATTAATTCTTTTTCTTTCATATCATATTCTTTCCCCGCTTCATCTTCCTCTTCTTCGTCGTCTATCTTAAAATCATCATCGTCTTCACTATTATCAATATTTTCTTTATTTTGTATGAAATTGATAAGTTTATGACGAAAATTATAAATTGCAAGAGTATCCTCATCCATGCCAATAACTGTTGGAAACCCTATTATAGAGTTGGTTTCATGATGTTTACAAATATTAAAAATATCAAAAACTTCATTGATATTAGATAAAATGAATGATTGTAAGGAGGAAGGGGGTAAATTGACCATATCATATATAGAGTTTTTATAAAAAAATGCATATGGTAAGTAGGTACAATCCATTTCATTATTGGATATAAGAGAAGAAGATTGTAGTGGAGATTTTTGGGAACCAAATATACTATAGTTAGTGGTAATATCTACTAGGGTGGGTAGAATCTGTTGACAAGAATTAGACATGAGGACAAAATCATAGTATGAGAGTGATAATTGGGGTATTTCGAGGTGAAATCCTCGAGTAAATGTTTGTGATTTACCTAAAATATATATGGGTAACCAGTCCAAACCTAGATATTCCACAATATGATAAACAAGTTCGTATATTACATTATTTGTATTGTAATATAAATTTCCATTGGTAGAATCTTCCACTACTATTGATGATGATGGTGATGGTAGTAATGTTGTTTGTCTATGTGTTAGATATTCTCGATATTCAGCCGTAGATAAACGAGATGATTCAAGAGTAGAATATCGTTTTAAATCAATATCTAAAATAAAATGTAAATAATTCAAACTGGGTAACCTTACTACATGTGAACCACTTATTGTGTTAGTCTCCCAGAAGGATCGATACAAATTGTGAATAGTTCCATCTCTCAATTGTGTTACATCAATCTCCTTTTTTCCACACATTTCTTTCCGAGATCCAAAACCATATAAATTAGTTTTCATTGACTCTGAAACCGAACAAGTGAATGTTTGAAGTTGATGTGTAATTTTACTAAAGATACCAGTATTGGAATTTAAATATGGATCTTGATAAGTTCTTTCACTGGGAATATAATTTTGAATAAGTGGAAGCTTATAATATTTTTGTTGGTCATTTTCATTCATATTTGAAGATAAAACCCCAAAGAATGGAGTTATATGTATGAATTTTTTTTTTTTTAAGTAATGGGGTTCACTAATGAAAAAGTTTTTTGAGATGCTGATCGAAAGGAATTTTTATATTGACATTGTTCACCGATATAATAACCATCTTCTCTACAGGCACACACAGTTTTTAATTCATCATGCCAAACATATCTAATAGAAATGCCTCCATTTAAACATTTATTAACTAAATTATAATCACAAATATTTTCTTCATTACAATGAGCGCCTGAGTGGGAACATTGAACCTCACAATCATCATTTTTTTGACATGGGGTATCATTAATAGTACAATCCTGCTGAATAATATTTTGTGTTTTTTTATATGGAGGAGAAATCATTTGTGTTACATCATTGTTATTTATTTTATAAGTAATGTAATTATTATTGAGACAATTTAATATAATGGGATATAAAATTAAAAATATAAATAGAATATAAACTTTCATTATTTTTTAGTCAGAAGATTAAAGAAAATCTTCCAACTTAACCAGGTACTTTTAATAATTAATTTCACCAGGTAAATAGGTGGTTGGTTTCCACTTCGTTTTCGGTCATGGATAATAGCACGTTCTAGATTACCCAGAAGTAAAGTTGGAAATGGCATTAGTACGGATAATATATAGCTAGCTAAGAGTCTAGTCAAACGGCCATTTCCATCTGCAAAGGGATGGAGACTGAGCATTTCTAATATGAACCAAGCGGTTAACTTGAAGATTTGTTCAAGTTCCGCTTCTTGCGATTGGTGTGTTAGTATTTTATGGGTTAAAGTAAAATTATAAATATCCAAAATTTTCAAAATTCGATTTTCGCCATCTTGATTCGAATTTAAAAGAGGATAAAAATACCAATCATTCTTAATTTGAGTACAACGTACATTAGTACTAACATAACCACATTTTTCAATGGATAATAATCCAGTCATTAATATTTTATGCAGATGCAAAACACATTCTTCTAAATCCATCAGACCCAGTAAAGATGATTTTTCATTATCTTCAACTAATTCTTCTTTAACTTTACTATAATCTCCTCTAATTAATTGTAAATGTTTTATGGCATTTAATAAATTAAAAATTTCTTTGAGTTTTCGGTCAGTCATAATATGTTTTTGCTGATTTATAACTATTCCAATATTTTCATTTTTCATTATATTAATTAAAAAACCATATTCCATCACTTTTAGCACCATTAGTATATGAGAAGCGTTTGTTTTGTTTTTTTGTGTTTTTAAATATATTTGTCTAAATGAATGTATTTCAGATATTTTTTTTTTTAAATTGAATTTAAGTTTATATGCTAATAACAAAGACATTTTATTTTTTTTAGATAAAAATATGGTGGGTCGTCCCAAAAGCACCAAACTTGTCCCACCAAGAACTTCCACCCAGCTTGAAATTCAACCTCCTTCTCTTCTAGTCAAGAAAAATAATAATGTAGATTATTTTTTACATCATTATTTTGAAGGTTATTATAACCTTCGCCTTTGTACATTCCAAGAAGATTACCAAAGTGAATGGAAGAAGATCATCAAAACCAAAACCAGTACATATGCAGAGGTGTCAAACACTGACAAAGAATGTCTTTGGCAATGGTATGATACATTCCATAAACTAGCACATATATTTGTTTTGAAAAAAAGGGGAAAAACAGCCGTTTTGAAATGTATACAGTGTCAAAAAATATTTCAAAAAAGGAATGCAATTGATCATATTGCAGAATGTAAGAAGAAGAGCTATTTCAATGACACTATTCTAAACGAACTCAACCATATATTAATTGAAATGCAGTACATAAAAAAAAAAAAAAAAAAATCTAATTCTGAAAAAAAAAGAGAAACTAAAATATGGTGTTATCAATCTTTTTATGGTTATGATGATAATGGTCTTGCAGATGAGGGAATGTATATGGTTGAGGACCAATCTATACCCCTATTAAAATGTCTGTGCTGTGACACATATTTTCCATTTATCCATGAGGATAATGAGAAGATTAAAAGTGTGCATAATGAAGTCAAACGTATATGTTTAAAAAGAAATGAAAACCAACTGAAAAAAAGTTTGGGATACCTGATCTGCTCGAATAAACTAGTATACAGAAATTTGTTGAAAATAAAAAAAGTAGAGACTGAAAAGGTATTACATATTATGATAAATCGGATATATCATACCAAACAAATCCATAATTCAGAGGAGGAATTTTGGAACGACTATAACTACACATTTGAGATTGCAAATCTTAAGTTATATATTCGTTATAATACTCATGGGAAGTATGTGATTAAAACAAATGACCAACAATCAAATAGATTTGATGAGAACGCTGATAAGAAGGATAATGAACAAATTCCATCATGTAGCGACTATCGTCCTCGGACCTCAAAATCTTCAAAAGATGTTCAATATAATATTAGTCCATTAAGAAAAGTTAGCTATAAGAATATGGATAATAAGAGTGATGAGTTGTCAGATGATGATCTCCTTGATCTTACAATTGATGGCACAAAAGAAATAATGACGTTGCAACGACGGTTTTCATATGGTTCCTCTACAGATGACAGAGGAGTAGATATCCAGGAAGATCATTCAGCTGTACAAATTCCTGGTCACTTTACAGATGACAGAGGAGTAGATATCCAGGAAGATCATTCAGCTGAACAAATTGCTGGTCACTTTACAGATGACAGAGGAGTAGATATCCAGGAAGATCATTTAGCTGAACAAATTCCTGATGGAAGAGGAGTAGATATCCAGGAAAATAATTTAGTTTTTTTACAAGAACTTTGTGATAATGTGGATGCTAACTTAAATGATTCACAAAATACTTATACTACCGGTGTCATAATGACACCTGTACCTCCACCAAATGTTGATAATAAGGAAATAGGGGGACTTCAAACATATTTTGAAGAGTATTCAGTTTCCACCCCCTCCTATATGAACCTTCCATCTATAGGAGAATCATTCACTCATGACACTCATAATATTAAGGTCCAAAATACTATTATTGCAACCACCTACCCAGTAGAAAATAGTAGGAATGTTCAAAATATGAGTATGTCTATTGAAAAAACCACGGTCGATCAACCAATCCATTTACAAGAGAGACTCAGTGAAGACGTCGTCCATAGTGTTGTTCCTTTGAATGTCCAAGATATAAGTATGCCAATTGAAACAGTCACTTACCCTCAAAAAAATAATATGGTTGATCAACAATCATTCACTCATGACACTCATAATATTAAGGTCCAAAATACTATTATTGCAACCACCTACCCAGTAGAAAATAGTAGGAATGTTCAAAATATGAGTATGTCTATTGAAAAAACCACGGTCGATCAACCAACCCATTTACAAGAGAAACTCAGTGAAGACGTCGTCCATAG
>SBIQ01000244.1:0-12152 GCA_014805555.1 Astathelohania contejeani | reverse complement strand
GGTACTTGGTTACCACACCATCCCATGTCATAACATAAGGTATTATTTTAGTTTTTGCTTTGTATAGCAAGCCTAATTCGTTCGCCAAAAGGTCGTATTTCCTCTTCTTCTCCGTTTCAACAATTTGTAGATTATCTTGGCTCGTTATACCAACTTCAACTAATGTAATTTCATTCTCCTTCTTATCGTAAATAAATATATCTGGTTTATTATTAATTACCAAGATATCATTTTTTTATCTTTGTATCAATGTGAACTTCTGCTCTTTCATTTTCCATGACTTCCTGGAGTGAAAGAAATCGTAGTTGCTTTGTTTTTTCAATGCCATATTTATTCGTTAGTAGAAGGTGAATACGCCTGATCATTTCATTATGCCTATGCGTATTGTTATAACCAAGCATTCGATCACAACTGTGAACATATGAATTGAAAATAATATAATAATTAAAGAGTAGTTTAATAATAGAGTCAATAAATAAACTACATAATCTAAAATATATTAAGAATATTTACATTTAAACTTTATTTTTTTAATTCTCAATCAAAATATTTGTTAATAAATTTTAATATTTCAATATAAAATCCATCATAAGTAAAAGCATTTGTATGTGTTGCTTCTTCCATAATTACATAAGAGCAAGCTGTATCCCCCATCATTTTAATAAGATGCATAGAATGATAATTTTTAATTGTTTCGTCTTTGTTTGATACTATAAACATAGTGGGTATCTTCTGGTTTTTAAGATACTTCACTCTCTGATCGTTGGGCCATTCTTCAGTTAGCAAGAATTTAATCCAATATAGTTTCCCCATTCGGTCATTTGCCATATAGTTTAAATTAATAAACGGATTTTCTAAAATTACCAGAAATTGATAATTCTGTGGTAAAATAGTAGCAAGATAATTTGCTGTTGCACATCCTAATGAAGTTCCAAATATTATCAATTTATTTTTATTACGATTTTCTACAATATATCTACTCATTCCTTCAATATCGAGCATCAGCTCAACTTCACCTGCATGCCCTCCATTGTATAAGTATTGACGATAAAATGGCATAATGACATTACAATTGAAATTATCTGATAAAAGTTTACATTTGTTTTTTTGTATCTCTAAATTGATAGATTGACCATGTAAATATATTAAGTCGATATCAGAATTATTATTTAATATAAAAATATCCAGTTCAATTTCATCTGCAGTTTTTATTTTTATCTGCTCTGTTCCTTCAACAAAATATTCAAAATCTTTGTTTGATGGTCGAATTTCAGGCTGATAAATAAGCTTTGGATGGAATAAAAAGATACAGAAGAATAAATATAAAATAACAAATAACAAAATTGCAAATATGTTTATAATTAGCATATTATTTTTTAATTTTTGCTCAATATGTTTTATTTGTAGTGATATCATTGGGGTTTGATAATGTTAAAAACCAAATGGTTCTTACAATTTATTTAAATAAAAAGATTATATTTTTTATTACTTTCTTACATAAATGATATGAATTCATCAGTACTGTAATCTCCAGGTTTCTTTATTGCTTTTTTGATACTACTGTTTATTTGTGTATTATCTTCAATGCTTAGTCTAAATTCTAGGCAGATTTTCACCAAGAGTTTTTTGATATGATATATCGAATATGCCTCTATGATCAACATAGTGTTAAACTCTTTTCAGCAAATTTTGTGAAAAGTCTTCACTATCTTGTCTTATGTCATACACAAGGTATAGTTTTAGTTTTATCTCTATACAATAATATAAGCTCATTCTTCTAAAGATATTTTTTATTCTTTATGTTTCTATACTCTGAAGAAAGTCTTGTCTCATTATTTTAACTTCAATTATAATTATTGCATATTTCTCATAATAAAAATAATCACATATATTTATTCTAATTTTATTTCGATTAGAAATCCTACTAAAACATAATCATCCAGATATATTTAATTATGACAAAAAAATGGCAAATTTTGGTAAAATGAAAAAATTAGGATTGCTAACCAAAAGCAAAATATTCTAGCTTATAAAAATACTATTTAATAAAAAATGAATTTATTTCAATATATAAAGCTAAGACTAAAATATCACCATATGTGATTGTATGAGAATGCATGGCGATTGAGTATCACAGAATCAAAAGAAGTTTGGTTTACGCCACACATTAACGCTCATATAAATTAACGTTATTAAAAAAAAGAAGCTCGCGATTATTTTTTATACAACATAAATGAAACCTTGAGAATGAATTACAAGCAAATGTGTTTTGGAGAGAATAGTGGTATGATAAAAATATAATCATGTAAATGGCGTGGATCTCGACAAATAAAAACAACGAAATGATTTAATAATAACAATAATAATATAATCAATTAAATAAAAATACATTATGTTTTAATTCACTATTTCTTGTATTTTGCATCCAAATATACCTCAATTTCTAATCTTTTTACTGATTTCTTTTTTATATTTCCTATATACGCTCTTTATTACAGAAAAATGATTTAAGTATTTTTATTAAAATTTGTTAATGCATACATTTAAAGAGTCAGTGCTGTCTTATTCTTCGTCTTTCTATTCTATGGTCTGTGATTGGTATCTAATGGCACTTTCTCTCCAAATCTTTTCACAGCATCTTCTACTCGATCTCTTACGTCCATGCCCTCCTCAATGCTTCTTCTGCACTCATGTGTTATGGTTTCCAGCGTTTTCTTCAAAATTGTCGGTTGAATGTATGCCTCTATCATAGTGGTAATATTTAATTATTTAAGACAATTTCTGTGATACTTGGTTACCACTTCGTCCTATGTCATAACATAAGGTATTATTTTAGTCTTTGTTTTGTATAGCGAGACCGATTTATTCACTAAAATATCATATTTCCTTTTTTTCTTTGTTTCAACAATTTAGAAATTGTTTTAACTCGTTGTACTAACCTGAACTGAAATAATTTAATTTTTCTTCTTATTGTAAATAAATATATCTAGTCTATTTTTAGTAGGATATTAGTCCTTATTCTTGTATCGACCCGAATTTCAGCTTTTTCATTTTACATATTTCCTGGATTAAGTGAGATCGTAGTTTTTTTGTTTTTTTAAAGGTTAGGGCTATTTATTTATATTAAAATAAATAGTTTATTAGTATGATTTTCCGTTGGCGTGGTAACACTTAATATTCAATGAAATACATATAAGGATACTGCTAAAAATCTCATATTATAGCATCTTGCTGTATATTATAGAAAATTATATATGAGATAATGTATCCTGATGTAATTGAATGGATCAGTAGAAGTAAAATAATAGAATATATTATACATGCAATCTTACATAAAAAGAGAAGTGTTTAATTGTGCTAGAGCGTAATAAAAAAAAATTTTATAACAATGAATCTCGCATATACGAAATACATTATAAATTAAATATAATAATATATAAAAATTGTTCCTGAAAAAATTATAAGCATATATTCCTCCATCCGCTTTAATAAAAATATTTTTACAGTTCTTAATATCTAAAGCCAAAGGCTAAACTCTAATCATTATTCAACACAAATGAGGATTTTATATTATATAAATTTCTTACCCATGGATATCAACCGTTATAAAGTATTAGAAATATATCGATATAAAGCAACACCGAGCCATTATATGTTTGATATCTTGCTTTCTGACAATAAAATATATACTATTGCCCCAAATCACTATCAAGGCTTAATAAAGGGAATTCTTTGCAAAGGAGATATAATTTCAATTAGCAAAAATGAAGAAGGATTTATAGAGTTTATGGTTTTAGGTGATGAAGAGGAATATATAACTGAGGATGGTAAATATGATAAAAAAACACATTATATGCCATTTCTTTGTGATGTGATTCCATTTGCACAAAATATACCAGAAATTTTAGATGTATCGATAAATCCTTTTTTTACACCTAAGATGGGGGAACTAACGCCTGTTGATAAGGCGTTAATGCAAAAGCATTTCAATAAACCATTGATAGGAAGAGTACTTCATAAGACACGAATATTTTCTCTTTACAGCTCTTCAAAACATCCTTTCCTTTTTATAGCAATTATTACTTCTGGTAGAAAACATCTTACTGTATTTTTCTGGAATGAAACAGCACTTACATGTTCTTGGATTAAAGAAGGAGACATTATCCTTATAAACAATTATAAACATCGTAATTATAATTTAACTGCAAACTCTCTTGTTTATAACAGTATGAATGAACTAATTTATTTTTCAGAAGATCGGATAAACGTTAATTACAGTGATTCGGTTTGTAAAGCAGAACTAAGAAATTTAGAGAGCGGTGTAAATGTAATCAGTCCATTGGATCATATTACTGAAGAGTTATCTGGAATCATAGTATATCTTAGTATATTGATGAGAAAAAGAGGATCAGTTAAGGAATATCTATCATATGATGATAAAATATATGAATATTATTTAATTAGAATCAAAACCCAAAATGAGAAAGTCGAACATATTCAATTGTTTTATAATTCTCAAGATTTATTTTATAAACTCAACGTGGGTGATCATTTGTGTATTAAATATCTAAGACCAGTTGAAAGATTTGGATTTAAATATTATATATCAACAATTTATACTGCATATTGTTTAAATCCAGAACGAATGGCATACAATGATAATACAATATTTAATGGAATTGGATTTATTCCCGATAATTTGCAAAATTTAGAACAATTAAGAGAAGAAAAGACGGAAAAAATAAAAAAAGAAAAGAAAGGAGAGTTGAACCTAATTATCAAAGATATAAACACTATAATTGAAACGGATTTTTATCACTTCATAAAGGAAAAAGAGACACTTGTGATTAATGAGACACGTAAATACATTTTTTCTGCCATAATATTTCATTTTAATATAAAAGGACTGAAACAGTCGGATAACCTACCAGGAGAATTAGAAGGTATTGATTACATGAAAAATGGGAGTGAGGAGAGGCAATCCTGTGATGTTATTCAGATCGGTATGAGCGATGAGGATAAAATTAGTGTATCAATATTTGACAACCTATTCACAAGTGAAGCAATAGGTGACGATTTATCTAATCTTCAAAGAGGAAATGAGTATTATTTTATTGTAGATGTATTAAGAGTAAGCTATGACGTAATACTGACAAATCTCTCCAGGATATTTAAAAAGTAAATAAAAAATAAATTTATTATATTTAATACTATAAAATATAATTTAATCTTACATGACATTTTCATTTTTAAAAATTAATATTTTCTTTTAATCAATAATTATTATATATTTATAAAAGAGAGGTATACAATCAACTGTGCTTAAAAAGACGCTCGAAACCATCTCCCTTGAGCATCGAAGAAGTATTAAGGATGGATTGGAAGCGGTGGATGTTGTTGAGAAAGCAGTCGACGCTCTAATAAAAGCTAGCGGAACTGGATGTCTACCGCAGGTCAAAGGAAAATAATATCAAAAGTAATACTATTAAATATAACCCCCATTTAAATAAAACAGTTAAAAGAAAGATATCTTATTGATAAATAAGAATTAGGCATTAAAAGATCAAATTACATATAATAAACCTTAAATTTATTCTCCAAATAAATATTCTACTAATCTCCTGAATATTCCTTTCTTTGTTTTAAATACATTTTCTCCTTTAACCAAACGCTTTCTTATCACGCCGATCATTTCTCCATTTATGGTAGTATTATTAAGTAAGTAACATTTATTAATTGACTCGTCATCTTCGAATTCAACATCTACCCAGTTTTTTCCATGCTCTATTGTGACTACGCGCCCGGCCTCATTTATTTTTTCAAGTACATTGTCTAAATTATTCTGTGAAAATCCGAAGATTCGTGTGTGTTCTTCCATTGTTGTATGCTGGGAATGCATCGGCTGCGTGTAAATTGTTTGAAGTGGAATGTGGTGGATTTGTTGTGTGGGCTGACTAAATTGTGTCTTCTTGGCCGTCTTTTTGCGATTAAATAGTGTGGGGTGGAATGTGTCTTCCATGTGGGGTTTAAATTTTTTAATAGAATTTAATTGAAAAGAATGCTAATTATGAGCTCAGAATAAGAAATCAAAAGGACAAAAATTTTTTATATAAAACAAATAAACTTAATTCTAATTGGATATGGTGAAATTTTATGGCTTTGTTCCAATCTTACACTATATATTTTTTATATATAATTTTAATTCAAATAAATATGTAACGAAAATTGCAAAAAATACTATTTATTAAAATAAGATTTTATTTATCTTTTCTGTATTATATCGAATCATCAGTGTTACCATCTTACACTTCTCTATCGCTTCTTCGATTCTAATATTATTTCCATACTATTCTCATATATTCGTCAAAACGTGAAGCCAATATTTTTAAAGGTTTTGAATGCGGTAAATCGAATATATGCCTTTACGATTTATTCGATCTTAATTTTTATATTTATATAGTCCCTATGCAAGTTTATTACTTCCTATCATTATCATATGGTACTATTTTAGTTTTGGCTTTATAAAGAAATCGAGCTTAGTAACCAAAAAACTATATTTTTATTTTCTATATTTCAAATATCTGAAAATTGTCTTGATTTGTCATCACAACATCAACTATTATTATTTGATATAAGTTTTCATTCAAATAAATAAAACTGCCATTAAATATATTTGTAATTTATTATCGCTCCAAAATGATATTAAGATAGGCTGATGTGGAATCTGCTTTAAGTAAGAAGCAATCTAGTCATTTGTATGATAATCAGAAGTCAACTTATCAAGTTTATTACAGGTAAATATTTCAGATGTTGGTGCAAAAGCCATTAAGTTTCACATATATATGGTATTTAGTTGCACCCATTGCCAAATTGACGACTAATATAAATATTTTGAGCTCTTTCTGGAACAAAGTAAGCGCATCTGAAGAAACAAGAAAATATATAACTTACCTACGTTGGGTTAAACCAAGGCAACATACAGGTTTTTCGCTTATAATTAGAATGCTTTTAATAGCGGAATTCGAGTAAATAGATTCCACGGCTTCATATGGACGCTTACTAGTGATACTAGGATGTATGCAAGTGACATTTATTGCTTAAAAGGTTAATCCTGCTCTGACAAAAATATGGACTTCTACTAATAGTGGCATGAATACCCAAGATAAAAAATCATATAAGTCGAAACACTCCTCGCACTAGTTAAAAAACCCTACAGAATATTTTAAATATAAAAAAGGATTCCAAAGTAATTAAGTCAGTTATATAATCAATATAAATTTATTTAAATAAAAATGTATTATTAAATTACATATCGTGTAATATAACTGACTTAATTTTACATAAAATATAGGAAATTTCTGACTTAATATAACCTTAGCATATTATTTGTGTCATAATTTTCTCGCCGCGCTTGCTTGCTCTCGTTAAACCACTACCTGGTCTCAATCTTTAGCATATATTTCTATTTTATTCAATACGTCGGCTGATTTTTTCGTAAGGCATGGCTTTTTTTTTCATTTTCTTTACCATTTTAGATTCATATCTTTTAAATTAATGTAGCTTGATATTGTTTTTATAGTTAATAAATCTACTAAATAAAAATATGTATTATCAAATTATAGAACAATTTTGCTATTTAATTATAGTCGAATAGATATAAAGAAAGGTTACTTATTAGGAATTTATAAAACACAAAAAAAGATACAAATATTTACATTTTTATTATTCATTAATCCTATTTTTGAACACTAAGAGAATTTTAATAAATTTGGTTTAAGTTTAATATTATTTCTAATTTTTTCTAACTTAAACTAAATTTATTAAAATAGAAAGTAATTGCTTTTTAAAAACAAATTATATTTATACCATATATTTCCACCAGTGTTATAACAGCTGATACTATTTACTCATATATAAATATATCTCATCATCATAACTCCACTAAACTATTAAATTACATCTGGGCCTATCCATACTCTATTAGTATATATCTCCCAGCTGTAAAATGAATTATCTAAATATATTACGCCTATACACATTAAATAATGCGTTATTACACCCACTTCTTATAACATCGGCCAATTGACTATTTAATTAATCAGCTTTTGCAAATGAAGCTTTAGTCAAATATTGAGCATAGACTTCCTTTAAAAGAAAATATTCAAAAACTATTAAGAACCATGCCACAGATAAAATATAGTAATTTTAATAGCAAAAATAAGTGTACATGCAAAATAAAACATTTAATTATATCTGATACTATAAATTTTATTAAATGCAAAATTTTTCATATATTAATCTCGTCTCATTAAATTCATCATCATAAATTAATATCATTATGATTATAATATTCAGATATTCCAGAATATAAGGAAAATGTAGTTGATCCTATAATAGCAGATTTAAAGCCATATTTATATGATAATGCCCCACCAGCTACAGCGCCAGCTATCATTCCATTATATAAATCATTCTTTTTTCTTATAGACTTCACTATACACTCTGTGCCGGAATAGAGAAACCCCATCTTCATAAAAGTAGTACCCGTTTCATGAACAACATCAGTTATTCGTTTTCCATTCCTAGGTATAAAAACGCCCATGGTTGCACCAAATATATACCCTTGAGCAGTACTAGTCAAGGTTTTAATCAAAAACGGTTTTATTCTTTCATATTTTGATTTTAAAGTTGAATCGGACATTTATGGGTTTTAAAAGTGAAATTAGATCACAATGAACGCTTATAAAAATATGATAAAAATTTAAATATTAAGTAATAAAAAGTCATTGTATTTAATATTTTTTTTTGTTTTTCCTTTTTATCGCATGCTTTCACAAACAGAGAACACTCCCCTCGAGATTTGCACATAATTTTACTATACCTTTCGATAATCTCATTCCTTATATAAATTTAAAATAGTTACTATAATTAGCAAGATTTTCAATTACTTCATATCTTATTAATTGTAAATAGTATTAATAAACACATATCTCTTCAATTATTTTTATGATCTTTTTATTAAAAATATATTCGCAATAAAAAATTATTTTTATGTGCATAAAAGATGTCTGAAACGACGTTACGCTAAAACGAGAACTTATTAATATTTCAGATGTCAGAAGCTGTTGGACAAGTGCAAACTTGAAATTCAAGTCCAAAACTGTCTATCCATATGTGTGTGTTTTGTAGATGGCCAACTTTACAATTTTCTTCATTCCTCCTCAAAGGTGGGAGTTTTAGAGGTTAGTTAAAAAATCATTAAGTTTCACACATATATGGCATTTGGTTAATTCACCCATTACTAAATTGACAACTCACGAATATATCCTAAGCTCTATCTAGAGCAAAATAGGCGCATCTGGAAAAACAATGAATATAGAAATATAAAAACAGACTCCGTGTCTAGATATACTAAATCAACACGCAGACGTTCCACTTATATCGAAATGTCTGAAGTAGAGAGACTTCGAGTAATTCAACTGCACAGCTTCCTATATACACTTACGAGTGGCACTAGGATGATAAAAGTGACCTGGTTTGATGCCAAAAATACCGGGCTACAGGTACCTCGTCTTGCTTGCAAGGTCGATCCGGATCCAATAGACGGTATAAGCTTCGACTAACAGCGGTATGAGTACTTAAAAGATTGTCTCACTTAAGACTGTCGCTGCACTGGGTAAAATATTTTATTCCATATATAAAAAAAGCCTTAAAGTATAGCCAAGGAATCACAAATTGTGAAAGATTTTGTTTATTTCAATATACATAAAAGTAATATTTTTTAATTTTTTTAATATTATAGATTCGATATAATATCACAAATTTTCATGTTTTTAAATGACTTTTCACAATCAATTACAATCCCTAATTTATCTTATAATATAAAAGTGATTCATTTATTTTACAAAAATCTAATTGGTTTTATGTTTAATGTTTATATTTTCTTTCTTCATAACTGTTAAAAACTAAATACAAATAAATAATTTTATTAATTATTACTACCTTGCTGCAAGGTCAATACAGCCCGATAGACGATATGGTCTGCGATGAATAGCGGTATAAGTTCCTAATATTGTTTTATTTGAAACTGTCGCTGCACTGGGTAAAATATTTTATTTCATATATAAAAGAAGTCTTTAATGTATAGCCAAGGAATCATAAATTGTAAATGATTTTGTTTATATAAAGTTTAATTCATAAAAAAATTACATTTTCATTTTATGTTTTAGTATTTAAAAACTATTTCAACTGATTGTTCAATCTCAATTATGTATATTTTATTGTACCTCTTATTGTTTTAAATCAATCAATATGATTTATTATCTATCAAGTATATCATTTTTGTGTTTTGTATTAGCAATAGTTCTTGCTTTTTATGTTTTACATTTATTACTAATAATACGATATCAACTTTTATTTACTGATAATCTTGACTTATTTTTATACTTTTTAAAGATAACATTTTATATTAGGAAAAATGTTTTATCTCACTAATTGAATATTTTATTTTAGTTTTTAAATATGGTTTATTAGAAATAGTCAATTATAAATAGTAGTTATTCAAAAAAGCGATTATATACTTTTAAGATGATTAAATTTTTACTTATATTGTTTCATCAAAAAATAATGAATTTTGAAAACATTTTTATACTAAAACCATTTCATTTTTTAGTCAAGACATGAAAATTTTGTGCTTAGAAATCCCAAAATACATCCAAACCCAACACAGCTACCCTTATCGACTTTACATCTCATTCTTACTTTTCCAAGAATTCTTCTAAACTCATTTATTATCTTTTTATATTCCACCGAATCCACTGTTAGATCATAATCAGCAATTTCAAGTGTACATCGTTCATACTCATTTATCAACTCAACCGGTGTCTCAGCCATCTTTGCCCAATATTTATTATTATAAATAGTATCGAAAATATATTTGCATGTGATTATTGTACAAACCACGAACATCAAATATTCATCATTAAAAAATTTCTCAGTAATATCAAATTTGCGTCGTATAGCAACACTAACATATTCATCTTTAGCTTCAATATCCAATCTGGAAATGTATTTGTTACGATTGTTACATAACAATCTGAAGTAGTATATGGTATTGAAAAATGTACACAGTGTCATTCTGCTACTAATTATAAATTCATATATTCTATTTCCTATCTCTTTATTTCCCACACTATCTATAATAAACTCATTTATTTTCATTAATATTGGTAAATCCAAATTACTAATCTCATCGTGTATATCGAGTATCATACACTACGGTGCAAATATATCAGCAAATTTATAACGAAAAGGAGATCAAACACAATCAGGATCATATCAATATGTATTATATTTCATTGGATCAAATCATTAAAAAGGAGAAATGATTATAATAATATAATTATATTCATTTACACTTATTATGATAATCAATTCATCTTTTAAAATTATTTTAAAAAAATTACACATAATACCATTCTGATTTTATACCTTTTTTATATTTTATATTTTATATTATTTGGACATATGACGCACCGTTACTTATTATTTAGATATACAAATAATTTTATTGTATAATTTTGTTATCAACAATTTTTTAAATAAAGTGCTGAAGTTTCACTTTACATATTTTATTCAATAAATTGTCTCAGATTCAACTTATTTGAATATTTATAATATTTACACATTAGAGAGGACAATCAGAAAATAGTTTAATAATTTTGTGGAAGAGGTGTAAGTAAAAAAAATCTTAAATGCTAAATTACTTGAAATTATAATTTTTGATATTGCTTGATAATACATCATATTTAATAGAATATGCAAGATAGATCACTATGTCTTATAATTATGTATTATAAAGATGGATTGGAAGCGATGGATGTTGTTGAGAAAGCAGTGGACGCTATAATGAAAGCTAGCGGAACTGGATGTCTACCGCAGGTCAAAGGAAAATAATATAAAAAGTAATACTATAATATTGCTTTTATTTAAGGGTTAATGCTATGTATTATTCTTTATCTTTTTTTTTTCGATGGCCTGCGGTTGGCATCCAGTGGCACTTGCTTCTCCGAATCTTTTCACAGCATCTTCTACTCGGTCTCTTACGTTTATGCTATCCTCAATGCTTCTTCTGTACTCAAGTGATATGGTTT
>SBIQ01000242.1:0-12287 GCA_014805555.1 Astathelohania contejeani | reverse complement strand
ATCATCATTATTAAAAACTATGTTCATTACACCTAAAATCTTCTACGTTGCCAAATAATTTGAACTATAATAAATTAGATTCATTAGATAAATTTAATAAAGCTGTTGCCAATTTACTACATAAAAGTTTTTTGTATTGTTTATAATATATATTATTTACTTCTTTTAAATACTATACTATTATTAGATACATTTTTTATATGAATGATCAATGCTTATATTGTATTCTAAATTTAATTTTTAAATACATTATGTATATTTACGAACTTTTGGATTTCCTCCTTTTATAATTTTATTATTGAATATAAATGTAAATAATTTCTTATAATACTGTTTCATCACCATTTTTAGAAATATGTGCAATAAAAGAATGAATTGATAATTATGTGATTCGGGTTAATTATATTTATTTATATTATTCCTATTTAAATACTTCATTACTTGTTGTTTACAACTCTTTATTCTAATCATAGCTCTTATTTCTTTTTTATTTATATATATTTCTATTTCATAATTTACTATTCACTTATATGATATTACTAATTTCTCTATAAAATTCTTATTAATTAATTTATGTATTATATTACAAAAAATATTTTCATTCATATTAGCTCTTTTCTCAATTAAAATTTTACAATTATAAAATATAAATTCTAAAATAAACAATTTATTCATATAAAGATGCCACTTTATTACTCATTCAATATATACCTTTGCATCATTTAAATGCTTTTACTGTATTTCCGTAATTTCGTTTAAGTTCAATCACGTAAAAAATGTTTTTTCTAATATTAATCCTAACTGATTATAACGTTTCTATTCTTTTACAGTTAAATACTATAATTAATTGATCACCTACTATGATGTTTGTTTCTAAGTATACGTTGCTCTAATACATTGTTTAATATTCAATTTAGTCTTACATAATGCATAGATTTTATACATGATAATCAAAGTTTTGTTTATTACTCTTTTATTATTTTTTAATTTGTATTTTCAATTTTATGTTGCATAAATTTCTTTGCTTAGTGTCGAATCTCTCTTGTATTAATTTTTATTTCTTTAACTGTTTATAAATACTGCATGATGGAATTCTAATATCTAATGTGTCATATTGAATTTATAATAATCCAAAATATGATTTTACTTTCCTTGTTTATATATCATCATTTCCTATTGATGCCAATACCTTTCGCAAACCTTATGCGCCATTCAGGTTACCATCACATCGAACCTCATTGTGTTGAATTCTATATTCACCGCTTAATCTCATCTAATGGGGTTTTTGAATTTAAATCAAATACCATCTATCAACTACACTACCAATATAAATATATCTTTTAATATGAGATAAGTTTATTACTTTCAAATACATGCGAATTCATGTCAATCATTAATATGTCATGATTATGAATTATTATATTGGCTGTATATCAACTTGCTGTGTTTCTTGAGATTATATTCATACAAGGAATCTACTTAGATTTTTCATGGGTAAGATAAAATATTTTAATTAACAAACAAATGACTTAATTTAAGACGTAAGAATAATTCAATATAAAACAATAGCAAAAATGATAACAAATGTTTAGTTTTATTCAATTTGATAATGACTAAAATAACTCATTAAGTGAATACAAATTGAAATATTGTTTCTCCATAAAAGTGAATACATAGAATTTATTTATGAAAAAATATTGAAATTCTAAAGGCACAATTTATAAGCAGTTAAAATATAATTTTAAATGATAATTTAAGTTTTATTACCTTCACCCCTATTCGAACAATTTGGCAGACATTTATATAACTGCCTAGAAATATCTTATTAAGAAATTATGTTTTCTTAAATTAAATTCATTATGCAATAAAATTTGCCACAATAATACAGTAAGCAACCAATGTATTAAAAAGTTGTAAAAATTAGTAAGAAACTTTTAATTTTATATATGCTGAAAATTTCCATATAATATACTAAATTTACGCATCATTATTTATTTAATAAAAATGCAATTTTTGATTTGTATTTCTTTTATTTTTCATCATTTTTTATTCATCATCATTATGATCCCTGAATCTTTTTGTTACAATTTTTCCATTCTCTTGCCGTTATATTAATCATACACTAATCATAAGATCTCAAATATTTCTTAAATTTAATAAATTGTATTTCAACTCTTCTTAGTCAATTTATAATTATTTTTGTTTAATTTATAGATTAAGTTAGTGTTATTCGTTGTTTTTTTTCATTGTATACGATTAATATTTAATAGCATATGCGTCTATAATTATTTCCATTCTTCCTTTCTTACGTCCATATCATCATCTCTGTTTATTTTGTACTTAAGTAATATATTTATAGCATCTTCTTTGATATAGTGGAGTGTATGTAACTTTCTATCGTAAGGGTGATTTTTAATTGACCTTCATTTTTAATTTTTGAAGTTTTAGCTTTATACAACAAAAAGAAATTTATGTTAATTTTATATGATAAAAACATTAATTTGTTAAAAGATTGCATCATATATACTTTACTTTGAAATGTTTTAATTCTATATGCTTATTTTAATAGTAACAAAACTTATTTTTTTAAATATTTATCATAATTAATATAATATTGTTTATTGTTTTTCATTCATATATTATTTTGCTATGGCATTAGCGCAAATTGCAATTCTTTAATTATCTTGATCTACTAGATAGTGCACCAATTAAAAAATTTTAAACTTAAATGTGAGATAAATATTATAAATTTTAGCATTCATAATCTATGTTTTTACTTGGTTGTCTTTTTCGAATAATTATAACAATTTTTTTCTATCAAATTCATTGGTTTTAGTAATAGAAATATTTAACAAAATATCATGAACTCAGGAATATTGTATGATTCATGGAGAATCAAACACCTTGTTTTAGATATATTATTTATGCATGTTTATTTATTTTCATTTCAGTTTTTAATACTTATTGTGCTTTGTAACTAGATCCTACAAAAATATATTAACTAGTTTCTATTAGTTTTATTATATTGCAAGTATTTAACAATATCGCAACTCAGCAATTGAATAAATTGATGAATCATTTTTGTTTGTGATTTATTAATACATTAATTATTCATTGTTTTAATTGATGTTGGTAAACAATCAAGATAGCATTTAAAAGTTGAATCTGAAGAGAATTAAAAATATGATCTCTTAATAAAAGAATAGGGCTCAATATATAAGGATAAGCTATATCGATATCTTATAACGTATAATGGAATATTACAAAATAGATAAAAGTTAGTTATAAGAATTAGATAAGCATCTTTATTGAAGCATATATCTAATATATTGAATTAAAAAGAATATCTGAAATCAATACTTATAGTATAAAATAAATATTAGATAATAGCTAAAAACAGCAAATAGACTAAAATTCCATCAAGTGACTTAAATTTATACAATATAGCTAATTACTACGTGAAAATATAAAAAAATAAATTATAAAAAATTCTTATAATTAAGTTCAATGATTCTAAATCTTTATTACAATAAGGGTGTATAAAAAGTATTAAATTTTTTATTAGAAATGTTTTTTAAATATCATATTACACGTCCTTTCGTTTTATACTACATAAGCTCTTCTTTTTATGAGAGACTGAAAATATTAAAACCATTTAGTTATTATATGATACTATGCTTAATGATATTTGTCTAATGAATAAATATATCTTGTGCCATTACTGGCCTATTCAATCGAATCAAAATCTATCCTTGCTTACTTAATCTAAGTCTCTTATTGTATGTAATTGGCTATAAATACGGTTATATTATATTTTCATCTATATACACCATATATATATATTTATCCCTGTATAAATAAATTGTCATCATGCCTACATCTTATTGCATTAATTAACTGATTATTAACCTTGCCAGTAGTCGTAAATATAATATAAATAAATCTCGAGATTAATATCTCCCACAAACAAAAAATGTAAAACCAATTCGCAGCAAACCTGATTAGTTGTAAGAAATATCATGTTAATTATATTTTTTTTATTAAATTATTTTATTTTCTTTCATAAAAAAACTATATGCATCCGAATGTTTATCATCTTCTTAAATTTTACCCTTGGCACTTTTTATAAAAATTATTATATATTTCATACCAATCGTTTTTTCGTTTGCAGAGTATAATAATGATCATAACAGAATGAAGAACCCTGGTGTATTATTATAGATGATAATATATATTCAAACCCATTAATTAACAACGTATAGTCGACCCTATAAGCATGTTTTAATTTTTTAGTAGAAAAACTGCTATAGCATATATTAACAACTATAAGTATATTGAATGTGCATATAAATTTATCCTTTACATAAAAACTTGTAATTTTTTTTGCAATGTTCATATTATAGCCATCAATATTTTACATCAAAGACGAATTTGTTGCTTTAGATATACTCACGTTTTTGTTTATATATATAGGGAAAATTATTTTCGAATTTCCTTTCCATTTAGTATTGCATTCTGAACATTTATATCGTGGTGTTATCCTAAACTCAAAGTTTGCCATTACTTTTTATTCACAATTGCTTGAAGTTTTCTTATCAATTTGGTTTAACATCGATCCTATAAACGCCGCATTTGTACATTCTTGATTTCCATCATTAAAACCTTTATTCTTTTGTTTTTTTTATTAGTGAAATAAGATTTTCCATGTCCTTATTGCTTGGACTTATATTTGCTCGTACGTTTTTTTATTAAATTCTTTATTGATACATGCAAACCTTCATTTTCAGATTGCTTAAAACAGTTTAGAAAACTCTTTAATGATAAAAAAAAGCTTGTAATGATTAATTAGCATAGCAAGTGTTACCAATGTTTAGAAATCAAACGGGAGTTATATAATTTCAAAAAAGTTATTTTGTTTTATTCGCTTCTTCAAATCTCATGCGTTAATCGTGCCTATAATAGCAATACTTTTTGTAATATTACAAATTTAAACATGAAATTTCGTTCGTTAATAAGCAATCATAAAAGGGCGATAAAATGTATTTCTATTGAATTGCCGAAACAAAGTTGAACCAAGACGAGAAATCACTAGTAGTTTGGAGTGTCAGAAGCTGCATGACAAATTTAAACTCAAATTCCAGTTCAAAGCTGTCGATCCATGTATATATATTTTATAGATTGTCAACTTACCAATTTTCTTCATTTGTCCTTAGAGATGGAAGTTTTAAATGCAGATTTAAATGCCATTAAGTTTCAAACATTTGTTAGTTACTGCACCCATTATCAAATTAACAACTCGCGAAAATATTTGGAATTATATATAAAGTAAAATAGGCGTATCTGAAGAAACAAAAGAAGATGGAAACATAAACAGATCCGCTTCCAGATTAAACGAGACAGCACACAGACGCTTTGCTTATAATTGAAATATATGCAGTAAGGTGATATGTGTAATATAGGTGCAGATTCCATTTATGAATGCCACTTGGATGATAAAAGTACATTGATTTGATGCTAGTAATACTGGCTACAGATACTTTGATTTGCTTGCGAATTTAATACAGCTCTGATAGACAATATGGACTGCGATTAATAATGGTATGAGTATTTAAAAGAAATATATTAAATAAATTGAACATTCGCTGCACTGGCTTAAGAAAACACCACAGATTATTCCATGTTATATAAAAAGAGCCTCTAGAGTATAGCCAAGGAATTATACATCGACAAAGTTTTTATTTAAATAAAGCTGTTTAAAAGTAATATATTTATGCAATATTATTCCAATTATAGAAATGTATATACTATAAATTCCATTTATTTAAGGGTTAATGCTATGTATTATTCTTTATCTTTCTTTTCGATGGCCTGCGGTTGGCATCCAGTGGCACTTGCTTCTCCGAATCTTTCCACAGCATCTTCTACTCGGTCTCTTACGTCTATGCTATCCTCAATCTTCTTCTGTACTCAAGTGATATGGTTTCGAGCGTTTTCTTAAGTACCGTCAATTGGATGTATGCCTCTATCGTAGAGGTTATATTTAATTCTCTTAGATAATTCCTGTGGTACTTGGTTACCACACCACACCATCGCATGTCATAACATAAGGTATTATTTTAGTTTTTGCTTTGTATAGCAAGCCTAATATATACTATAAAAAATTTATGAAAAGATAATGCTATATTCATAAATGTCAGATAGTATATAAACGTATACGCTCGATAAATAACCATATTTATTAAACATTGCATTACCTAAAGCTATGATGTTTTGGCGATCTTGCAATCACTTATCATAACATTCATATACTCATCCATACATATTCCTTTTATAAAAGGAAGGTGATCCTTTTCTGATCCTTTCAAAAATCTATTTACTAATTCTTTAACAATCTTGCCTTTTTTCTCTTTTCCTGGTATTAATTTCACTTTATATTTAAATTCTTTAATAACACGCCAAGGACCACATATTGGAATAGCATGTAATATTTTATCTCCTTCTTTTGGTGTATGAATAAAAGTAGAAAAAAATCCATCTGCAATTGTAAGCCCCATCAATTTCTCATTAATTACATCTATATCATTACATTCCTTTATTTCATCACTTTCTTTTTCATTACTTTTTCTAAACATTATACCTATTCCATATTCTAATCTATAACTTTCTACATATGTTTTTTTCCCTTTAATTAAAAATCCACCTTTGGACAAAAATTCACCGGTTGGAGCAGATTTAGAAACTTGTTCTGCACTGACATACCATACTGGTTTTACGACACCTTCGGACCAGCATTTAGACATACATAAAGCCATTGCAGCAGCGCTTTCAATTAATATTTCCTTTTCCACTTTATTATCTGCTTTAAGTACAATACTACTTCCTCCAATGATCTCCGAATGAAAATATAAATCATCTTTCTCCATATATTTTTTAACAATAGTCTCATTTTGTTGAGCATTCTTTCCTCCTATTATTAATGCATTTTCTATTATGCAAAAATGAAATTTTTCAAACCAATACATTTTTCGTTTAATTACAATTTCTTTAGGTTTAAACTTTTCTTTCAATCCAGATAATGCAGTTTCTATTCCTTTTTTGGTTTTTTCTATTTTTTCTTTTAAATATTTCTTTTTATTATAATATTCATTCAAATTGGCATAATAATTTTTTGTCATGAAAACACCGACAAAGAATGGTTCATCGCATCCTATATCTATTGTAGCCTCTGCTTTTTTGAAGTCATACTTTACAATTCTCTTGCTCCATTCATTTCCTTTCTCTTCTTCTAATTTCTTAAACCTTGCAAAGTCATCCCATTTTATTTTATTTTTTAAAGTATTCTCAAATATTAAAAGTATCTTAGTAATAATATGCTCGTTACTTTCAAATATTGATATTGTATTTTCTAATTCTTTAAGCTCGATATAAATGGCATCCAATCTCTCTTGTTGTTTCTTTTTAATTTTATCTAATTTATTTGTTGCCTCTTTTTTCTTTATCTTTTCTGGAAAAAAAGTATCAACTGCTTCATTGAATGTGTTAAAACGAACCGAGCCTGGCAACATTACAGGGTGAAATGATTCGGGCTTACTGTTCTTATATATAATGCATCCTTGGTTTTTTAAACCAGCTATCCATTCCTCTTCTTTATCTTCTAGAACATCACGTAAAGCTGGTTCGAAAGGTAGATTACCCAGTTCAACGAAATTAAACACATATTTTGTTCCTTTTTGTATTTCCATGTCTCGTACTATTCGATATACTTCTACTATCATATCTTCCTTGTCCAGAAGTAAAATATTACCGGAAGAAAAAAATTCAATGACTAACTTATAATAGTTAAGCTGTATTACCATGATACGATCAAACCCTACTTGATATACACTCTCTATTCGAGCATTTCGTATTCTTTTGCGAAGGACAGAACAAAAATGTGATATCTCGGTAGGCTGTGTTGTCGTTAAATGAACTCTAATTCCCGGCTCGATTAATAATAATTCTTTACTATTAAATTTGAATGTAAATAGACGTTGGGAGAAAGAGTAAATGTTTTGTATATATTTACCTGGTAGTAAATCGTTAAGCTCATTTGAAATGGCACGAATGTCTAAAAAGTTAAACCGTTGTTTCATGGGCAAAATTTTATTTTTATTATTAATCAAACGAATTTATTTGACATAAGCGATTATTTTATTTTCATTTACGTAATTTTATTTAAAAAAATCTATAGAAGATATTCTTTTTTATTTAAGGGTTAATGCTATGTATTATTCTTTGTCTTTCTTTTCTATGGCCTGCGGTTGGCATCCAGAGGCACTTGCTTCTCCGAATCTTTTCACAGCATCTTCTACTCGGTCTCTTACGTCTATGCTATCCTCAATGCTTCTTCTGTACTCGAGTGATATGGTTTCAAGCGTTTTCTTCAGTACCGTCAATTGGATGTATGCCTCTATTG
This sequence comes from Astathelohania contejeani, assembly GCA_014805555.1. Lineage (NCBI taxonomy): Eukaryota > Fungi > Microsporidia > Astathelohaniidae > Astathelohania > Astathelohania contejeani. The sequence goes on along the minus strand of SBIQ01000242.1, from coordinate 3,832 downwards.
TAGAAATTATATTTATTTCCTTAAGATAATTTCTGTGGTATTTGGTTACCACACTGTTCCATGTCAAAACATAAGCTATTATTTTAGTTTTTGCTTTGTATATCAAGCCTAATTTGTTCGCCAAAAGGTCGTATTTCCTCTTCTTCTCCGTTTCAACAATTTGGAGATTATCTTGGCTCGTTATACCGACTTCAACTAAAATAATTTCATTTTCCTTCTTATCGTAAATAAATATATTTGGTCTATTATTTTTAATTAGGATATCAGTCCTTATCCTTGTATCGACCCAAATTTCGGCTCTTTCATTTTCCATGACCTCCTGGATTATGTGAGATCGTAGTTTTTTTAATTTTTTTAAAGCCGTACTTCCTCGCAAGTAGAAGGTGAATACACCTAAGTACTTCATTATACCTACACTTATAGTTATGGCCTAGCATTCGATCACAACCTATTGCCGAATGGTCGATCGACTTTTTGTCTTTACCGCAATGCTGGCATTGCAAAGCATCGTTTCTCCAAAAAACGTTTCTATCTTGGATATAGTAATAAATTGTTTCAATGCATGAATTGATATTATCATATTTCATCCAGGTAGAAAAGTCTTTAAAACTAGCAAGCTCATTTAAGCGAGCCCTACATTACTTTTCATAAATTTTTTCATATCAATTTCGTCATAAAGGGGCTTACGCTGAGCATTTAAAAGACTCTTGGCAGAAGTGTCTGCCAGAGAGTATTTTTATTACTAAATAAATTATGATCTTATACCATTTTTTAATTTAACGTGCATTAAATAATACTTTTTTTAATATATAATCTATCATTCCGCCTTTAATTTATCATTTAATATGCTCAAAATATATGGCTGTATATAAAAAACCTGCCCATTTTATTCATTATGACAATGTTTTTTTTCATATAAGATGACATATTACTTAATCATATCATATTTGTCTTTGCATTTTTCGCTTTGAAATATGAGTTTATTTTTGGGTTAATGAATATTAAAAAAATTGCTGTATATTATATTGCACTTAAAAAGTTTTAATTATATTTCATGTTTTAGTTATTTTATCTCACCATTCCTTACTAATAGCAATTTCATTTTTATATAATTTTCTTTTTGAATAATAAACCTTTGAAAAGTAGTTTATAAATCCATCTCATATTTAAACAAGTCTTTCATATTTCGTAGTTTATGAATCCTTTCGATATGATTTGAACCCAAATTTAATCTTTTATAATTAAAAAACGGATTATAATTTTTTTCATCTTCGAGTGTTAAAAATGGTGTTGGGAGTAATTTGGGAAGCTCGATAAATTGACGGGCAAATGCGGTGTTGATTTTATGGTAATCATGCCCATACAATATTAATGTTTCTGATTCAAGATCGGAAATTTTTATAATGTTGTTGAGCATTTCTTCTGCAGTCCCTTCGAAAAATTTACCAACCCCTAAATAGAATATTGTATCTCCCGTCAATAAATATGATTGATTTGATTTGACATAGAAGCAAACACTATCTTGAGTATGGCATGGTGTATGCAAATAGCTTATAGTAAATTGTGGATATGTAATGAAGGGGATTTTTTCTTTGCTATTTTGCTTTTTTAAAAAATTATAATTGTAATTAATTAATGATGGAAATTGTTTTAACAAATCCTTATCTCCATTGCTATGATCAAAATGGTGATGAGTCGTTAATGAAAATAAAAGTTTTCTCGGCAGATTTCTTTTTTTTAATTTTCTTAGTTCACTTTCTGTATAAATATTTTTTTCAAACTCTAAAGACAGAGCCTTTATTATCAGATCAGCTCTGTATGAATCAATAGAGAACGCCACTGTTTCATTATAAAATAAATACATGAAGTTATCTTCTCTTACAACAATGGCTATGTAATCCATTCCTATGGGATAAAATATAATGACTATTATAAAAAAGTAAAATTTATAGATTTATGTTTACTTAAAATTTTATTTAATAGTGGGTTATAATATCATTGCCATTAATTTTGTTTTTTAACACTTATTTGCTGTAAGCAACCATCTTCGCTCGCGTCTTTAGGCTTCTCAAGCGCCTCCTTGATCATATTTGTTATATCTTATCCATATTTAATGCTCATCCCAAACTTTAAGATATAGTATCAAGTTTTTTTAATACGGTAGTAGATTGAATAATGATTACTTAAAATTTTTATTTAATGATAAAATTTTATATAAAAGATAAAAATATGCCTTTTAAAATAAAAATGAAAACAGCAAAAAACAAATGTTTTGGGTGTATTTGATATGATTAGATGGTTTATAATATATAGGCTTTCATTGCTGTAACAAAATTCGAATATATTACTTTCTTTAAGGTTGGTCTTGTTGAAATATCTTCTTTTATTAAAGATGATATACTTTTTAATAAGTATTAAATAAATAGGAAAAATAATGTTTTAATATACACCGTAACGAGTTTGGAATACTATATAAAGCAAAAACTAAGATAATACCATATGCATTAACATGGGAGGGTGTTGTGACTAAATACCACAGAAGCTATCTAAAAGAGCTCGGGATTACACCCCAAATAGAAGCATATATCCAATCAACTGTGCTCAAAAAGACGCTCGAAACCATCTCTCTGGAGCATCGAAGAAGTATTGAGGATGGATTGGAAGCGATGGATGTTGTTGAGAAAGCAGTAGACGCTCTAATGAAAGCCAGCGGAACTGGATGTCTACTGCAGGTCAAAGGAAAATAATATCAAAAGTAATACTATTAAATATAACCCCCATTTAAATAAAACATAATTCACACCGTATTTAATTTACTCTGTTCATTGTAAACAATTCGATGCCCATATCTTCTTACCAATTTTAAGAAAAGCCGACTAAAATTATATATTTTTACAAAATAAAAAAATCGTCGATGCGAGATTATAAAACACCATTCAACGTTTACAAACGATGAATATTGTTTTTCTGATAAACTGTTCTTAAATCCAAGGTTAAATACAATGAAAGGGGATTATTGACAATATTTATACATACCAAAAAATTAAGGTAGACAAAGCTAAATGAACTTAAAAATAAAAGATGATTAAATAAATTTTTACTACTCAAAGAGATGGAAAAATAAATAAGCGAGTATACAAAGAGTGCGTTAATTAATATAAAATATATCACAACTAATCAAATAAAACAAATTACTTGACTGTTATTTATAAAAAATCTATCATTCGAAAATATAATATTAAGAATAAAAAATTCACTACATTTAATTTTTCGGTTCTAAATAGTCACTAAACTATACAAGGAATAAAAACAAAATAGAAACAAATCTGAGTTAAAAGAATTAAATGAAAAATTTTATTTAGATAAAAGAATCACAATATATGTGAAGAAGACAGATGCGTCAAAGGAAAAAAGACTTATCACGACAAGGTGTAATTTAAATAATATTGAATTAAATTTTATAAATATTTGAGCAATCAAGATGCTAGTCAGTAAAGATTAGAATTCACTGAACTGAAAAGATTATATTTATTATATGAAATAAATAAACATGTAATTTTTTTCCTTTATTTAAACGAAATCCTTCACGATTTATGATTCCTTGGCTATACTCTAGAGGCTCTTTTTATATATGGAATAAAATACTTGACCCAGTGCAGCAACTGTCTCAATTGAAACAATTTTTTCACCTTAGGTACTCATACCGCTGTTAGTCGAAGCCCATACCGTCTATCGGAGTCGGATCGACCTTGCAAGCAAGGCAGGGTACCTGTAGCCCGGTACTTTTGGCATCAAACCAGGGCACTTTTATCATCCTAGTGTCACTCGTAAG
>SBIQ01000241.1:0-12302 GCA_014805555.1 Astathelohania contejeani | reverse complement strand
AGATTGTCTCAATTGAGACAGTTGCTGCACTGGGCCAAGAACCTCACAGATTATTCCATATATAAAAAGAGCCTCTAGAGTATAGCCAAGGAATCATAAATCGTGAAGGATTTCGTTTAAATAAAGGAAATTTCATTTTTTAAAAAAAAAATTTAATTCATTTTTCAAAATATGTCAAATTTACCTGTCACACTTTATAATAAGCATATATTAAAAATTTAAAATTTGAATAATGAACGTGGATTTACTTGTTTTGCTCACTTTAGTTATATCATTGATTTTTTTTACATTTATAATAAGTTATGTAATAACATGGAAAGAATTCGGTTATAAAATATATTTATGGGCTTCTGATTAATAAACAATCTATTTTTTTAAATTTACTTTTTATACATATTAATTATCATGTCTATTGACTTGAGACCATATCCTTGAAGTATTGGAAAAGCAGAAGAAGAATTTGATATAACAAATAAGATTAAGAGGTTTAAAGATACGAGTGAAAATAGTTACCTGTCGCAAGCAAATATAAAAAACAAAATTAATGGCAATAAATAAATATATAAACGATATGAAATAAATTAAGAAGCATGTCTATCGATTTGATTAATATTTGGGGTTTTTATATGATAAATAAATTCTTTTTACTTGTTAGAACATTCTCGTCCAAAACGGAGATAAACTACAATGAAAAACTAATAGTGGTTTTAGGTATCAAAGGCTACTGAACAAGTGCAACCACAAAAATTTAATCCAAAACCGTCTATTCAATTGTGTGTTTTCTGGAGCGAACTCGCCAATTTTCTTCATTCCTCCTCAAAGGCGGGCATTTAGAATTTAGTTTAAAAGCATTAATAATTGCACATTTGTGATATTTTGTTTATTATCTTATTGCCAAATTGATGACTCAATCTTCCTGAAATTTTCTACAGCAAAAGAACCTCATTTAGAAAAACAAAAGAAAATAAGCATGAAAATGGATCAGAGCCCAGATTAAATCAAGGATACATGCAAATATTTCGTCGATAATTGAGATACCTGTAGCAGAGGGACTCTGGGTAAGTCAGTCGCACTGCATCATACGGAATTACTACTAGGATGATAAAATTGCCCTGGTTTGATGCCAAAATTAGCGAGATACAGGTAACGTGGCTTGTTTACAAGGCCAATCCGAATATGATACGCGATATGTGCTACGACCAACTACGTTATGATTACCTAAGGTAAAAAGATTTTTTTATTTGAACTATCGCTGCAATGTGTTAAGAAGTTCATTGATTCTTTCATGCAAAAAAAAGCTTTGAAGTATTGTTATAAGATCATAAATCGTAAAATATTTTATTATACTTACAATTAAACACATGGATAAGCGTAGGGATTTAGGAAGTTCAATTAAAATATATATTAATAAAATATTACATCTAATAAATAAATCTATAAAATGATGTTATAGTAAACATTTTCTTGTACAAATTATTATAAGAGCTTATATTTAATACTAAAAATTTTTCAATATTGCTATTATAATAAGAATTCAACATTTTATAGCTATTTAATTACATACACAATAAAAATAATTAATAAAGATGCTAATAATTTGTTGTTACTTAATACAAATTTATTTCTTTTAAAACACAGCTTTTATTTTTTATATTATTAAACACTGCGCTTAAGTATAGCCAGAAACTTTTCTTTATATGATAGACCTACTAAATTTAAATCATATGACCATTAACATGACTGATAATATTATACAAATGAATATGTATGTCTTATTATCATACTTTTATTGATTTGCATGATTTTTTATTCATACTTTCTCAAGATATACCTTTTCAAAATCTTCTGTAAAATGTAAATAATACTATATTAATATACATAATCACTAAATATTTTGTGTTACTTCGTATGCGCAAATTATCTTATTAATCAACTACTTATTTTAATTTACCATCTTTTATAAATAAAACTATAGCCAAGTTTCGAACTTAAACTTTTTTCTATGAAGAAACAGTTTATGATCATTGGACTCTTAAGTGTCAATAGATATTTGCTGATTACTGACAAATGTAAAGAATGATAAAAATATAATAATATTATAAAATAAATTGAATAAAATGTTAATTAAAGCCGTATTAATAAATTTAATTTATATTACCATATCAATAACCTTTATATATCTAATGACATGTCAAGTGTCAAACATAAAGATATAAACATTTTTGACTGTCAAATTATGGATATAGATTTAGAAATGTATAAGCTTCAAAGTAAAGATATTGACATTGAAGTAAACAAATTTGACTGTGATCGTACAATGGATATAGAAGAGGACATGGAAGAGATTACGGTAGTAAAAATTAGTGAAAACATGGGTGACGATAGGACAGATAATAAGCTCATAAGTATATGTAAGAATATACTTGCAAAGATCAATAAAAAAAAATTAACAAATATAATGAAAATAATAACTATTGATCATATTATATTAACATGTCTTATTTTAATATTATCAATTTTCGGCATAATAATTTTGAAAAAAGGATATAGTTGGAAAGAAATAGGATGTAAAGTATATGAATATTACAAGGAAAATTAAGTGAAAATTTTTCGTATTTAATCAAAATATGATATATTTCATTTAAACTCAGGATAGTTATTGAGGAAAAATGGTAATAACAAATAGAATTGAGAATGGGGTAATAAACTAAAAATTGAGCGAAGTTGATTATTTGATTATGTGAGTATAAAAACAACAATAATAAAAGTTGGAAATATTTATCAAATAAATAATAATTAAATTCAATTTTAATTACAATATCATTCACTTCACCTTTTAAATATACTCTCTAATTTTATTTCCTGTGACCGAAATTTTGAGAACAAGATCTGAAGAAGAAATGGTAAGTAAAGTAAATAGTGAATTGATATAAGAAAAATAAATATGTACATACATCATACTATTGTGTAAATACATATCATGTATTCTAACAAAAACGTATTGTGATGGCACAAAGAAAACTAACAATATTGAATCAGAGTTTTTTATTGGTAAAGAAAAACATTAGATATAATTTTATAAGGAATACATCAATATATTATTCTTTTTTATTGGAAAGAATTATTATTTGCAATAAAAAATCAAATTGTAAAAATACAATGAATCTTTTGTTAAAAAAATGCATAGTTCATTGTTTAAAATAGCAAATACATGTTATTTCGAAAAAGACCCATTTTGATTTAACTCATGAATTTTTTTGGTATAATATATCTATATCGTCATTTTATTGCAATGATCAACCTAAATATTTACTATGATCGTGAAGTTTTAAATAATTTCAAGAAAATTTATGGTTAAATTATATTTTTGTAAAAAATTTCATGTTAATAAGAATATTTAATTAACATTTTACATTTCTTCTATTCTGATTATATAAACAATTTTATTTGAATCTAATATTTAAAACTATCTGAAAAATTAAAAATGTTAATTCTCTTTTTTAATAAACATATTTACTATCATTTAGCCTTTTAATGTTATTTAAATTTTGAAAAAAACTCATATAAATGCGTGCTGACTAATATTACATTCTTCAACTGAACAATTGTTTCATATTTTGAATGATCATACACCTATCTTATTCTATTATAAGTTTTATTTAAATGGGGTTATATTTAATAGTATTACTTTTGATATTATTTTCCTTTGACCTGCGGTAGACAACCAGTTCCGCTAACTTTCATTAGAGCGTAGACTGCTTTCTCAACAACATTCATCGCTTCCAATCCATCCTCAATACTTCTTTGATGCACCAGAAAAATGGTTTCGAGCGTCTTTTTAAGCACAGTTGATTGGATATATGCTTCTATTTGGGGATTCTATTATAATATTATTTGATATTGAGGAATAAAACAACATTAACCGTTTAAATAAAATTTACTTTATAATTATATTGTGCCCAATAAGGATAACACTATAAATTCATTTTTTCATTATTTCTATTAAATGTTTCATAACAATCTAAAACTTTTAATCAGTTTTTATTTTTAAAAATTTAAATTGTATTACCCTATGGAACAACGATTACCGATATTTCCGACTCGAATGAATCTTTCAATTGTGAGAACTCGAATAAAAAGTGCCATGACAGGATATTGGCTACTTAAACGCAAGAGTGATGCGTTACAAAAACGCCACCGCGAACTTCAAGCTAAGCTTTCTAACAAAAATTTAGATCTTGCAAATGCGTTTAAAGACGCTTATATTTGTCTTGCACTGGCAGAATATCATGGAGCAAATGTTATGATGTATGTCAAGCAATGCTCCAAGCGCAGGGTTAAGGTATCGGCAAGTGTGGAACAGACTTCGGGCGTGACACTGCCATCATATAAATTGATTAAGGAGGATGAGCGGCCGATTTTATTTATGGAACGCGCTGGATCTGTACTTTCAGAGTGTCGTAAAAAGTTCATTGGAGTTTTAGAAATGCTTATTGATATTGCTACACTTCATAATTCATTTAAAATATTGGACAATGTTGTTAAGACGACCAATAGGAGAGTAAATGCTCTTGAGTTTATGGTGTTGCCCAAACTCCAAAATACTGAAAAATATATTAATTCTGAGCTAGATGAGCAAGATAGAGAAGAGTTTTTTAAATTAAAAAAAATTCAAAAAATGGAAAAATAAAAATTTTGATTATATTTGTTATATAATATTGGGTTAATATTGTTTTTATCATTAAATTTTTGCAAATCACCTAAGTAATCTTATTTTATACATCTTTTTATTGTTTGTTTAGATTAGTTGTCTAATCGTAGTCAAATATTTATTTTTACGAATATTACTTAAAAATATTATTTAATAAATATGGAATTGAAATATACAATAAAATATTTATGACAAAAATTGAGTAATATGCAAGGATATATCACAATTTTATAAGAAAATTGGTCGCAAAGACCTTCATATTAAAATATGACAAAAGCAATATAATGAATCTGGTGAGATATACGCTTACAATTCATATTAAATAATAAACTAATTATTGCTTCCTATCGATTATGTTTCTTTTCTCCTGTGCATCCATTAACACTGTCATTATCAAGCCACTATAGCGCTTCTTCAAGTCTACTATTTATTTTTATTTTATCTCTCATGCTTCGCCTAAGCTTTAAAAAGATGTCTTTTAAGGTTTTTCGTTAATACGGTAGATTAAATGATGCCTAAATAATTAGTATGATGTTACGCTCTTTTAAGTAACTTTTATGAAATGCCGTCATCATTTATATCCATACCATAAATAGAATTTTAATTTTGGTTTTATAAAGTAATATGAGTACGTTCACAAAAAAGTTATATTTTTTTACATCTCGATTTGGTGTATATTGTTTTGAATTCTTATATCAACTTCAACTAATATTTTATTTAAGCTTTTATCCTGAAAAATATATTTAATGATTATGTTTAACCAAAATATCGATTATTTTTTATTGTCTTACCGGATTTCAACTTTTTATTTTTTAACAAATTTTGAACTGAATGGAGTTGTATCTTTTTTTAATTTGCATGCACTCAGAATTAAGTTAACGCTGAAAAACCTAATTGTTTCTATGTACGTAATCATGGCCAAGCGTTTTTTTATATCTGATAGCTAAGTAATCAACTTATTTCTTATATTTATAGCAATATTGCGTTTTTTCTACATCAGCGATTTCTAGTTTGTAAATAAAGTTTTAAAATATTTTTTATATTCTATTTTATTTTGTGCCATTAAATTTAAATTGCTAATACTTTATGATTTGTAATACGTTGATTAATCAGAAATGGATATATATTTAAACTGTAAGAATTATGTATTGCAGTAATATAAAATAATTTAGTTATAAAAAAGTTCAAAATATTGAGTAATTTCAAGCAGCACTTATACATTTTTCTAATTATAATAGCAAAATTTTGTAGAATGTAAATACAATTTTATAAACACCACTGACAATATAAACGATATTTATAAATTGTGATTTTCTCATTAAATTACCCATGGCATTTCATTTTCAATATCTTGCAACCCGAAGTGGTAAGGCACTACTTTTATTTTTCGACAATAAAAGATATTTATTTGGGTGCTTTGAAGGACTCCAACGGTATTCCATTGAAGCTAATTTTAAATTGAATTCACTAGATGCTATTTTTTTATTTTCCAAACTTGATATACCCGGCTTTCTTGGCTTATTTTTAACAATTTCGGATATGGGAAAGAAGCATATAGATCTGGTTGGCGTTCCTGAACTCACTCAAATTATAAAATCTGCAGATTTGTTTTTAAACAGACGTGACATTTCGTATAAACTTTACAGTGAATGTTACAATGATTCTTTTATATATGCTTCTGCTATCAAAATAAATGGTACATTAAATTTTATCGTAAAATTGCCAGCCATCAAAGGAAAATTTTTAATAGAAAAAATCAAGAAATACAACATTCCTCCGCGATTATATTCATTATTGACCAATCGGAAAACTGTAGTCTGGGATGGGATAAAATATAATGGTAATGATTTTATGGAAGATGATATAATACCCGGCATGGTTTCTATTTTAAATTGCGAGTCCCAATTCGATATTCTAGAACAAGAGATAAGAAAAATTTTAAAAATTAATAATTTGGATATCTCTGATAAAACTCATATTATTTTATGTTTCAATAAGAAATGCAAGGAACATTTTTCAAAATATTGTTCTAATATTTATATGCTAGAAGAATGTGACACAGTTGAATATGTTTCTTTTTATAATATTCAAAGTGAATTAAACAAGCTAAATAAAAATTATTTAATGCCTGCTAATTTACCTTCTTTGGAAATGAAAAATAAATATTTAAAACCGAAAGATAAACTATGTTATGAAAAAAAAGGATATTTAGTTAAACGAAATGAAAATGTATATCCACAGATCGGATATAAACCAGATTATGAATCAACAGGTAAGCCTAAAGTAATTTTTTTGGGTACAGGAGCTGCCATTCCTAACAAATACAGAAATGTATCAGCCATTATATATGAAACGAAAGAACTGTTAGCTTTACTGGATTGCGGTGAAGATACATTGGGTCAAATCAAACGAATATATGGAAATAAAACGAATCAAATGCTTTCCAAATTAAAAGTAATATTTATTACTCATTCGCATGCAGATCATCATCTCGGTGTTGCTGGTATATTAAAGTCACTCAATCATACAATAGCTGTTATTGGACCAAGAAATTTAATCGATTATTTAAAGTATTTCCATAATACAGAATATTTTGTAACAGTGGGTAAGAAATGCTCTTTTCAAATCGCACCCGATTTATTGCTAACTGCATGCCGCGTAAGGCATTGCAATGATAGCTATGGTGTTCGCATTGATCATAAGAATATTTCTATTGCGTATTCTGGTGATAGCAGACCATCGCTTGAGTTTGCTACTCTATCCCAAGGAACAGATTTAATGATTCATGAATGTACATTTACAGATGATTTAAAAGACAAAGCAATTATTAGCAATCATTCCACAATAAGTGAAGCGATAGAAATATTTACTGTTTCTAATTCTAAAAAACTAATTTTAACACATTTCAGTCAAAGATACTCCAAGTGTATAGAACTACATAAAGATATAATATTAGCATTTGATTTTTTTAGTTATGAAATCGGATCAGAAGTTAACATGAAAAACATAAACGAATATTTCAGTAAATTAGTTTCTAAAAAATATGCACTCTAAAAATATTTTTATAAATAAAACTGATAAATAAACTAAAATAATGGGAGAAATTTAATAATCACAAATAAAAATTATTATTATAATTTATTTAGCGAATATAAAACACTTTTTATTTATGGGTTAGTGTTGTGTTATTCTTCGTCTTTCTTTTATATAGCCTGCGGTTGGCATTTAGTGGCGCTTGCTTCTCCAAAATTTTTCACAGCATCTTCTACTTGATCTCCTACATCTATGTCATCTTCAATGCTTCTTCTGTACTCAAGTGATATGGTTTCGAGTGTTATCTTCGATGCCGTCGATTGGATGTATGCCTCTATCCTAAGGTTATATTTAATTTCTTAGGATAATTCTTGTGGTACTTGGTTACCACACCACACATTTCATGTCATAACATAAGGCATTACTTTAATTTTTGCATTTATTTATAATTTAATAAATAAAAATACTCAAACCACATCGATAGTTGCTGTGTTATTATCACTATGAATTATTTTTTAATTTTGAATACATAAATAATTGATTTTCATGACTAAGTTTTGAAATTATTTTCATTAAATTTAACTAGCATGTTTATTTTTTCAAAACTTAAAAGATTTTAATTTATGTAACTATTCGAATAGATGCATTCTTTGTAATTTAAGTTACATTTTACGACAGCAATCTTTTATTTAAAGGGTTAGTGTTATGTTATTTCAATATTGAATTAATTTAAAAATTTTATTAAATAAACCATATTGACATATTAGAATTGCGCATCATTTACTAGATTATTTATTGTTTTCCCTATTTTTCTTATTCGTTGCTTAATATACAAACTTGTTTCTTCCCATTCAATTTCCTCGTATATGTCTTCTCCCAGTTTTTTTATAAAATTATTCGAAGGATAAAATTCCATAAATATATCCTCATGGATTGGAACAAGAAATGGTTTATTTAAAGGTATATACTTTATATTCTTTAATTCCTTGCTTTCTTGCTCTAGTGTAATTATTTCATTTTCGATGTTCATTAAGGGTTATTTATAAACAATAATTTCGGGTTGAGTTCTTCGAAGGGATAAAAACATCAAATTTTCAGCAATAAAAAATTATAACTGTAGCCAACGTTATTTCTTTATATTATGTTTATTATTGAATGAAGTAGTATTTGTCTCAAATGCTTAACACAATAAAAAAGAAAAACTTGATGAATATGTTATAAATTAATATTTAATTTAGAAAAACGTAATAAAATATTTCTGATTACAATTCTTAAGTTATTTCAAATGATTTGAATTGATTGTATATTTAAATTTAGCAAAAAATCAAAGAAAATTTGTATTTTTAAGTTACAATTTTTAATTTCAAGAAGTATTCAAATTTAAATGGCTTTGTAAATCATATAATTAAACATGGACATTATTAATTTATCAATCGTTTGGTTTATACTATCATTTTAATTGACAATTTTTGAAATCATGATTATAAAATAGTTTTTATTTACAATTTTTCGTATAACAGTTAAGTATGCATATTTATAGTTACGTCATTTAGGAAAAAAATAATTTTTTCTATAAATATTTAAAAGAAGTATCTTGATTTTTATTTCCATGCACTTTCATAAATTATGAACGTAATTATATGATTGTGTTCAGCATCTGATTTATATATTTCTAAAATAAAATGCATGTGTATTTTTCTCGGCATATATTTTTTTAAAATTTTATCGATGAATCCTCTCATAGTTTAAATTTAGTCTTTTTATTGATAATAATTCTTAAACTATCAAACTCTTGCTTTTAGGCATTCATTATAAAATTAATAATTTATAAAAATCGAATTAAAAGTAAATAAAATACTGTCTAATCGAGTCTGAATGCCAGATCAATTAATCAAGCAAACAGAATTATTGAAAAAATATTTAACATCAATGACGATCCCTCATTACTATCACCTATATTAATGAAAACAGAAGTATAGAAAACATATTTATTTATTGAATATATTATATAAAAAATTCCAGTTGAAATAAATAGAAATATTTATACAATCCAAAAGTAAAAAGAATAGTTGAAACTGTATAAAAAACAAGGTATTAAAAGATGATAAGGCACAATTAACATAAAAATAATTCAAAGTTTATAATTTTCTGCTAAACTCAAAATAAAATCAAAGCAAAGTAAAAATAATCGAGATTGGTGTGCTAAATACAAACACGGCGTGGTAGATATATTACCATTTTAAAATTTTATGAGAGTAAACAATTTGTAATTTTATTTAAATAAATACAAATAGGATAAGAAGCTAGTATTATTTTTTAACGTATCGACGTAGGTTCATATTGAAAAGAAGAATAAATATTTTACTGATTAAAAAACAACTTGCTTATAATATGGATATTAAAAAAAGTATAAATAAGATTAATATCATTTATTTATGGGTTAATACTATATATTAATAAATAAGATTATAAATAATAAAATGATATATAATTAGGCAATATTAACACACTATATAGTATTTATTATTCTTTTATTTATGTTTTAATTAAATCATAAACACTAATAAATGATTATTTAAATATCAAAAGCCACTGACACATATAAATGTAAATCTTTATAAATTATTAGTTAAAACAAGAATTTCATAGTTTAAACAAAACTTATTTATTATCACTAATTTAAAATAAATATATATTTTTCTATTTAAAATTCGAAAATATCGATTTATCTTAAATAATATTATTTTAGGCAAAGATTTGTATTAAATAAAAATAACAAATAAAACTTTGAATGCATGTTTATATTGTTTATATTATTCAATTATTTTATGATATTTCAACAGAAATAAAGCTTTCTGCAAAGTTTCAAAAATTTTCTAAATGCAAATTCCATTAAATTGTATTTATATAAATCGAGAATGAAATTATTTTGTTTATACAAAGTCGAAATATATCAAAAATGAATATCATTTGAACTTTTTTTTAGCACTTTTTATAATATTCATTTCATTTTATTTTTTATTATATAGCTTTTTAATTTCAAAGAATGAATAAGATATTATAAAGAGAGAATAAAGTGAAAATTTAAAAAAAAAGAAATGGATGAAAAGTTTAAAAAATATAATATATCAGAAATAAATAAATCATGTGAAAAGAGAAATACATAAACAACCAAAGCGCATAAGTCATCGTGACAAGTGATCGTTTTTTAATATAACGCACAAAAAATACAAAAACCTTCATAAGATGGTTAAAATTATATTATAAAGAAAACGATAATAATGGCAAAACAAAAAGGTTATTATAGGCTTTTAGATATAAGTTATATACACCTACATATCAAATTTAAAGTACATCAGAAATGAGATAATTCTATTTTAAACATAAAAAATACATGGTCATATTAAAAAAAATATAAATCCAAAAGAGACATAAATAAAAAACGAATATATTTTCTAAAACATTAATTTTATATAAGTTCAATTAAATGTTTTCTTAGGATAATCTAAATTACTTTTTAACATCTTTTTTCTTGATGCAAACCTTTGCATATTATCATTATATCTTACGTGACTGACAATTTTTATTCAATTGCATCTGAAATTATTTTTAATATTACATTTTTTACCTGAATAACAAGATTGAAGTAAAGCTAAAAAATTAATAGATTACTTAGCTGTAATTTGTGAAAATGTTTAGTCATGATTATACACGTAGACATGAGGCTTTTAGATGCATGCATCATTTATTTCTGAATAAATACAGATTCAAACAATCAAACAAACTGGATCGTAATCTATTTAATAAATGCAGAGAATTAAAGGGCAAAGATTCATATCGACATTGGAATAAGAAATGATATTCAGTTTATGCATAACCGACCTGAAATATTTATTTATGATAAAAGCTTTAATTAAATAATTCTAAACGAAGTTGGTATAACGAGCCAAAATAATTTCCAGCTAGTTAAAATGGAGAAGAAAGAAAATATTATATTTTGGCTAATGAGCTCAGATTACTTTATAAAGCAAAAACAAAATTATATTATATAGTATGACATGGAATGAGATAGTTACGAAGTTTAATTAAAGTTACCAAAAGAGTTTAACAAAACGACGACTATTGGGGCATGTATCCAATTCATCGTATTAAAGAAAACTTTAGTGGCCATTTAACTAAAGTTTAGGAAAAGTATTGGGGGTGGCATGGAAATAAACAGTAGAATTGAGGAAGAGATAGGTTTGGGATGGTGGTGTTATCGGATGCTCACAACACATAAAATAAAAAAATAATCAAATCATTTATTTAAAGGTTAATGCTATGTATTATTCTTTATCTTTCTTTTCGGTGGCCTGCGGTTGGCATCCAGTGGCACTTGCTTCTCCGAATCTTTTCACAGCATCTTCTACTCGGTCTCTTACGTCCATACCATCCTCAATGCTTCTTCAATACTATCAATTGGATGTATGCCTTTATCGTAAGAGTTACTTTTAATT
Organism: Astathelohania contejeani; assembly: GCA_014805555.1. NCBI lineage: Eukaryota > Fungi > Microsporidia > Astathelohaniidae > Astathelohania > Astathelohania contejeani. The sequence continues at coordinate 62 of SBIQ01000241.1, read as the reverse complement.
CTACAAAATAATTTCTGTGATACTTGGTTACCACACCGTCCCATATCATGACATAAGTTATT
>SBIQ01000240.1:0-12305 GCA_014805555.1 Astathelohania contejeani | reverse complement strand
GTCATAAAAAAGCTTACGCTAAGCATTCAAAAGACTCTTGGCAGAAACGTCTGTCAGTGAGTACTTTGTCCTGAGGTATTGGTATATAAGAGAGAGGTGAGTCTTGTTTTGCTCTTCAACTTTCAAGATCGCTGCTCGTCTTGATGAAATATTTTTATATTTTTTAAGCGTGTCTAGTAATTGAAGAAGCATATACTCACTTTTCATCTCCACGGAATGGAGATCTCTTCCCATTTCTGTTCGGGGGAGATATGACCTCTCTTTACACCCAGGCTTTAAGTGTACCTTATGTTTAATGAGAGTTTAGCGTATTTCATGATCAAGCTTTAAGAAGTCAGCAGGTTTGAGTTGTTGTAGTTTAATGTGATAATTGACAAGAGAAATGGCATGCTCGTTTATTGCTTTAAATAAATTTTTTGAGTTGAGATTAGATTCACACAGCCTATTCACTCTTGCCAGTAACTTACGTCTTACCTTCTCAAATGATTCTCGCATAATATTGCTACTATACTCCTCTATTATACCAAGGTATTTATATACTCCAGTACCATCAAGAAGAGTAGCAGTTTTTTCGCATTGAGAGTCATTTGTGGCCGACTTCTCTCGTTTAATCTCCAGTCCTATGGCCTTGAAGAAGGACTCAGTTTCTTTCACCATATTGCCCATTACCGTGCTATTAGTTGCCAAGAGTTTAAGATCATCAATAAATAATAGGTGATTAGTAGCATGCGAAATTTTTTCTGCATGTATTGACACATTTGGGTATCTTTCATTAAGCCTTCGGCTCAAGGGATCGATACACAGGACAAAGAGAAGAGGGCTAAGGCTATCACCTTGAAGTATTCCTTTCTTCACCCTTTTATTGACTATCCTCTGTGGTCCAGCTCTTACATCTAAGCTCCACTTAGATGTTAACTTTTTAACAAAGCAACATATCCATTTAGGAAAACCTAATTTGGATATACAGTCTACCAAGTACTTGTGGTCGATGGAATCAAAAGCTTTCTTCACGTCTATCCACGTTGACTTCAACAAGTGTCCGTGCTCTTTGTTTAGAGATAGATTGAGCATGACCTGCTCTTTTGCACCTTGGACTCTCCTTACAGTGCCCAACTGGTTATCAGCTAGCAAACCTCGACGCTCAACCTCCAGCTGCATAACTTGAGTTATACATTTGGTTGTGAGCTTGTAAAGGTTAGACATACAGGTTATAGGCCTGAAGTCTGAGCCTTTACTCGGGTTGCCTTTAGGTATAAGGTATGTTATACCCTGATAAAACCAGTCAGCTTGCGCCCTTCCCTCTAGGCATATATCCTTTATTATATTATAAAGGTGCTTATGCACTAAGATATATCCTTTATAAAAAAATTAAAGATACCATCGATGCCAGCTGCTTTCCAATTAGGCAGGCACTTTATGATATCTTCAAATTCTTTGAGGTTGGGGAAAGTGGTTAATTCAATGGAGTCCGGGAGATGTTCTACTAGATACTCATCGTATCCATTACTTATTTCACCGATATCCACCTGGGGCTCTGGTTCAGCTACACCAGACAGCTTCAGGCAAAATTTACTCCTATACAATTTGAAGCATTAATTTTCACGTTACTCTCTTTGCGTTTAGTATGCATTTCAGGCTTCTTCTCATCAAATTATTGCCTCCACTATATCATGCGGTTTTTCCAAGGAAAGTTTAATATTTTCATAATTTTTTTGGCTGATTTAATTTTGATTCCGGATAGCTTGCTTCTATCCTTTTCCTTTTTTAATAACTCAATTGAGTTATTAAGAGCAGAGATTTTGTTTTAAATGCTCTGCTACCAATTTGATAAAAGCATAGGCTTAAGTGAAGCTTCCTGGTAGCACCACTGTACTGTTTGGAGAATCCTGGCAAGTTCGCACATGGTTTTGGTAGGTTAAGTAACCATGTATTCTCCTGCGATTTGGTTTAGGGGAAAAGTAATACTTTATCGACCTTTGGTTCTGGCAACTTCCGTGTCCTTTGGAATCCAATTATGCTTGCGTTCATTTTCATTTGGTTATGGAATAAAGTTTTTTATTCCTGATGTACACTTGCGGCTTTAATTGCAGAGATAGGTGATAAAGAATCTAATAATTTAATCTTTATTTTAGTTTGTGAGTAGTCGCTTTCTAGAGGGTCTATTTTAATTGTATGATCCCATCCTTTGTACTCCTCCTCACTAACCTCGCAGGAAAATTTTTCACAAAAGAAATTACGAGACTTCTTCCACCACCACGAGGCATTCTACCTAACCGAGTCCGTACTGCTTTCGAGAGGTCTCTAGGCCACTCCTCGAGTGCAGAATCTACACTATCAAAAACAGATCGTAAAACGCTCATGCGAGAAGATGGTTGGACTTGATTAGAGGAAATTATTTCGCTGACTGTCATCTTAGGCTCAGACCCTTCTGCCACGTGCTCTGTTTTTAGAGATTTTTTGTTTTTGCATCCAGAGCTCGATTTTTTTTTAGACCCTCCCAATTAAATTTGAAATAAAAAAATATTTTTATTTTTTATAAAAATATTCTAGATAAATAAACTACACAAAATTGTATAGGTGCTAAGATATATTACTATATTAGAAAAAATTCTTTATTTATAATGCTATAAATTTATATGTTTATCCTACTTATGAGGTGGATTATATCTAAATAGTAAATAACAACAATATTAGTGATCAAAAAATGATTGTCTAATTATTATAGTTGCTAGATTAGGATAGTACTCTCCAGATGAGCATACGCCCAAATGGTTTATAGATATTTGTTAACGAAAAATTTAAGTTCAAGATTAGTTAAGAAAGGTAGTAAGTGGTAAATAAAAACAAACAGTTGGGTGCTTTGCTTAGCAGTAAGTATAATAACATTTATATTTGGAGCAATATCTAAGCTATACCAGTGAGTATATAATATTATTTTATTTCAAATTTAATCATAAAGAGTAAGGTGTAAATTTCTGATGTAATCGAATAAATTAGTAAAAGATAATAATTTATTTGTCCTTTAATAAATATCACTAGCTATGATAACATAGGACAAAACTAAATAACATGATCAATATTTTATAACTAGATTGGTGTATGGCTGCGTTAAAATGCAATTTTGAACAATATAGTAAACAAAATATGTCTCGAAAAAAACTTTAACTAATTTTGAATCTAATTTTTCTTTTTCTATCTTTTGATTTAAATACAAATTTAATTTTTTAATGCCATATTTATTCATAAAAAAAGAATAATACATCTACTGTCTTTATTGTATCTATAATGATGTTTATAATCAAAAATAATGTTTAAAATTTCGGTTATATGATCAATTTCTTTATTAGCCTATCACAAAACTGGTATTGAAGTAGTATTTCTTTAGAAAATTTTATATAATTTAACCCCAACATTAATGGGTCAAGCTTATAAAATTAAATATTTTATAATAAGTTGTGATCGCATTATGTTCAAAAAATTGTAGAAATGAAAGAGTCGAAATCCGTGTCGACATCATAATAAGAACTAATATTCTAATTAAAACGATTTACTCAATATATTTATTCACACTAAAAGCTTAAATGAAATAATATTAATCGAAGTTGGCAGAACGAGATAAGATAATCTCCGGCCAGTTGAGGCGTATGAAGATATGATTTGGCTAATGAGCTCGGATTACAGGCAATGTTAAAACTAAACTTATATATTATGCTATTACATGGAATAGTGACGAAGTACTACAAAAATTATCTTAAGGAATTAAATATAACTTCTACGATAGAGGCATACATACAATTGATGATAATGAAAAAGATACTCGCAACCATATCACTTGAGTAAAGAAGAAGCATTGAAGATAATATGTATATAAGAGATTGAGTAAAAGAGGTTGTAGAAAGATTTGGAGAAGCAAGCGCCACTGGATACCACAGAAAAGAAAGTCAAAATATAACACAATATTAACCCTTATTTAAATAAAGCAATCCTTTTATTCTCTGAAATTCAAAACTGAAAATGACATGTAAATAAAAAATGAATTGAAGAAACAATAGAAGAATTCGGGATAGTAGTGCTAATATATGCTCATCACGCATAGTAGAAAAAGAAAACAAAACAAAAAAACTATTAAATAAATATATTATATGGTAAAAATGATTTCATTATATGAACGTAATTCTTTCTAAAGTAAGAATATGTTAATTTGTTGCAAAAATAGGCTTTTTAAGCGTCATTTCCAAGTTTGATGTATTTCAAAAAATCTTTTTATATTAAATTTAAAGTGGAAAAAAATAACACGCCCATTTTATTATACAATTTTATAAAGCATGCTTAATTGGCTTTATATTTCATTCTATACCTTATTTTTGCAATCACCTTCTTAATCAATCCTATTTGTACTTCTTCTTCATATTTAGATTAAATTATGAAATAAATTTTATTTAAATATAATAAAATATTTATTATTCCCCGCTCTTTCGCTTTGAACATACTTTTTTCGGCCTTCCAGGACCTCTTCTCAACAAACTTCTATCACTAGCACATCTTACAGGCTCATCTATCACTGGGGTTATTTCCTTAAGCATTTTATTTCTTGTTTCTATTAAATATATCGTGCTTACGTAGTTATAAGGATTTTCATTATGATGCATTATAAGTGCACATGCATGGACACAAGGGATAAGAAACATTTGATATTTTCCACATTCACAAATATTCTCATTAAGATTGACATGGAATTCTATGTTGTCGTCTCTTACGATGTTGGAATCTCCTACTATAATACAATTTCGGGCCAATAAACAGCATCTCTCTACACGATAAATAACATTATTGCCAAATTTACTCCTTAAATCAGATTCACTATCTTCTATTTTTTCTTTTTTTTTAATTCCATCAGCCATAAGCTTCATTATGGATGTAATGCAATCAAATAGTGTCAAGCCATAAACAGAACTATAAATAACATCTACTTCTAAATCACAAAAATTCTCAACATTAAATAACGGCTGATTAAAACATTTGATAAAATGTTTTTCATTTGTAAATATTTCATTTAGTAATTCATTTTCGATATTATTGAATCTCTTCATCATAGCACTTTTTCTTCTTAAATATTGATCTTTATCCATACTATTACACATATTCCACACCTCTACTACTAATTCTTTATCTTCAAACTTACTGTAGAATTCTTTACAAACACTTCTTACTTTTACAAAAAAATTGACATTAAGAGATTGGAACACGTTAATAATTCGACGATCATATTCGATAATATAGATTGGCTGTGTTGGCGTATTTTTACTATTTTGCTGGATAAATTCTTCAAGTGTATTCTGAAATGTATCTCCCTCTCTTCTTCTCTCGCTAACTAAGAATGAAAATATCTGTGGCGTATCAATAGCGTCATATACAACTGAATATATCACTTCTCCCATTGTTCTATGCTCGATTTTACGTTCAAAAATTTTTATCTCAAGCACGTTTCTTGTAAATCTTAAATATTCGGGAAAAGAAATATAAAACATGTTGCGTGTAGAAACACCTACCGCACTTTCATTTATAGAAAGAAATTCATTGAGAAGATCACTTAAAGCCATGGCTGTTTTATCAATCATTTTTGTATTTTCTTGATTTTCTGAAGTAATATCTTCAATATTCTGATGCAATGCGTTCCATACAGTGAAATATCCAACTTTAATATTTCGCTTGCTAAGCAATGATACAATTTCACCAATGCGATGCGATTTATTACCAGTCGCCCGATTGATTTCGCTTTGTAAAAATTCAATAGAACTCAAATTATTTGTTTGATGAATTTCTGGTGGGCATTTATGCACAAGCTTTATTTTTTTTATTACAAACAAACCGTCCTTTTTACGGAGCGAAGCCGAAATAACAGCATCGCAGTTAAACTCGTTTTTGCCTTTACAGCAGAGCGCATAATATTTATCGGAGGAATCTTCTAACTGATAATTAAACCTATTTGCTGCAGCATATGATTGGATTGCATCGATTACTTCTTGTTTTGAGGCGAATGTATCATTTATTGATAAAAGCATAAACGGGGGTTAAATTAAATTAATTTGGTTAATGCTAATTTATTAATTTGTTTAATTAAATCAAAATTTGATTATATATGATAAAACATGCATTTAACATTTTCAAAAAGATACTTAAGACTAATCTTTAAAATTAGAATAGAATGGAAGGATAATATCGAGGAAGTAATATAAACATTCAAGAGTACAACTAGTCTTATGTATGAATATTGGAGGCAGTGAGATACAGCACAAAACGAATAAATCAAACACCTTATATTAAATAAAATTATATTAATGAAATATTTTTTTCATTCAAAGCAACATTTATTTATTATATTTCGCTTCCTTATACATTTTTTTTGTTACATATTGAATATATTCAAATAATATAATCTTATGATTATTAATACAATAATATTATCTAACAACTAAATATAATTTTGGTAACTAATTGTTTAATTATATCTGTTCTACACTCTCAGTATCAACATATTTATAATAACCTGTGAATTAAAAAATATGTTATTTTTATAAATATATTTACTATATACTTATTATCATCGAATATAATGTGTCATCACAGCAATGAACTGCTTATAATAACTCAAATTAAATGTTATATTTTAACTTCCTATCATACGGAAATATTTAATGTTCGTTGAGCTATGACTCTATAATAAAATAAATAATTATAAAGAAACTGGTATGATATTATCAATTTGAATTCTATGCTTAAAGTAAAAATATAAAAGTATGAAAATACGACATGTTGGCTAATAAGTAATCGCTTTCCCATGGATATAGGATCAAATTCGTATTGTTTATATTCATTGGGGAAGGATGAAGATTTATCATAAAAATAAACTGCATTGGAATAATAAATATTAAAGTAAATATTTTTGATTATTTTTTCTTGATTAATGGAGGTATGAATATATAAATTATCTTAAGTATTGAAAATATTTTGAGTAAATGAAAAGATGAATTTGATGATAAAACTACTTGTTTGATGATAATCAATAAAATATAGGAGATTCAAAGTTTGAGACTTAGAAATGATTAAATACTAATAAATTAAAATAAATGGTTAAGGAAATCAATAAAGTATAGAAGATTCTAAGTTTGAGACTTAGAAATAATTAAATACTAATAAATTAAAATAAATGATTTAGGATTTTTATAATTGTATGTGGATGTTGTAGTGAATATATCAATAAAGAAAAGATTTTATTTATTATATACAGCAAGAAAGAAGAAATAAATATTAATGTAATTGGATGGGAAATACAATAATAAGAATATATATAATATTATATTTGTGGTTTTAACTTATAGTAAAATCATATTTGAAAATATAATAAATATTTTATGAAACGAAAGGTGTATAATTGGCAATTAATAATGAAAAAGTATGTAAATCTAAAAATAAATTATAGAACAAATATTTTGTATGAATTCAATTATAACTTTTATCATATAAAGTTATTGATAAATCAGCATTATAATTTTATTTCATATTAGAAATTGTATATAATTTCTTATATATTTTAGATTATAAACTTGCATCTTACTTTATGATAAGCAATTCCTTATGAAAATATTCATCACCATTTCTATAAATGAAATCTATTAAAGAAAAATACAAAAATAACAAAACTATCAATCCATTAATCGGTATGATAATATGAATTCTATATATAAAAAATACGTTATTCATTTTCATTGCCATAATTAATTTCATAAAAACATAGCACAAATAGCAAAGTTCTAAACTCCACAATCCCAATCGATATAATTTTATCCATTTGGATTTTTTGATAATAAAATTTGGTATATCAAAGAGTGGAACAAGAATGCAATCTGAATTACTAATATGCTTTGAATTGGCAAACAACCTTATTAACAAAAATATATATATAATACGTCTAAAAACGTTAATACAGACTTTTATTTTATATAAAAACCATATATTCGAATCTACACCTATTTGTTTATATCTGTTCCAATTTATTTCCTTTTTGATTTTTTTAAAAAACAATGAAATATAAAAAAGTCTAATAATGTTAATAATGAGATTATAAATAATATTGATATTATAATTGAAAATAACCATTATATTTATAAATAAAACAAGCAAAGCTCCAGATATTAATTCTTCTATAGCACTAAATAAAATTGCTCTTCCAATCAAATAGACAGAAAATATTTCCGAAATAATGATTCTATTATATTTGATCCATATTTCATGACTTATATCTGAAGCAACTAATCCATAATACCACAACGATATTCCTTGAATAGCTATAGAAAAGTATGAAATAAAAGCATAGATTAAAACTATTTCCTCCATATGAAGATGAGAGATGTTTTAAAATATATATACTATAGTGATGTGATTTATTGTAATTATATTAAATAAAAAGATTGAAGTTTATTAACTTTTTATAAAATTACTTGTTATAAAAATTTCATTTATTATTAACACTTTTAGAGCCAAGAATGGCATGCGACGTAGATTTTAATTAGTACTGATTACTTTAGAGATTATAATGATACCTAAACTCAAGAATTTTACAGGTTATTAAAATTATAAATCGAGACTAAAGCCAAGGAATCATTAAATTATGAAAAACTTCATTTCAATAAAAAGGAAATACTAAGAAATATTTTTATTTTGTTATTTATTTCTCTTTTATATCAATTTTAATGTGGAATATTGCTATGATAGAAATGGAATCGTTCTATTTTATTTAGATTTATATTTAAAGAGATAATGTTGTATTATTTTTTAATTTCTTTTCTATGACTTAAGGTTAGCATTAGGTGGCACTTGTTTCTCCAAATCTCTTCATAGCTTCTTCTTACGTCCATGTTAGTCTCAATGCTTCTTCTATACTCAAGTGATATAGTTTCTAGAAATATTGTTCTATAAAAATAATTAATTTCGTGTTGTCGGTGAAAACATGAAACTTGTGTTGATAGATGGAAGTAAATGATTAATAATTATTGTTCAACAAAAATAAATTTTTACTTGATTATATATTATTTATAAGCACCTTACAATAATTGCACTTTTTAGTTTTAAGCACAAATGCCTTTGATTTCTTTTCAATCATTTTTTATAATAACTCGTTCTTTATTTATCCCCAATGATTCTAACTGACAATTCATTTAAAAATTTTAATCCTTCAAAGGTTCAAAAAGAGAAGTCAGTCATAAATTGTGTTCGTTTTTCTGATGATGGTTCTCTATTAGGTACAACTACCGCCACTACACTCAAAATATTTGATCCGCTGACTAGCAAACTTCAGACATGTATTAATATTCATAGTACAAAGCTCTTCGATTTCTTTTTTCCTAATACGATAATTCATACAGCAGATCATAATTTAAAATATCTTTCCATATTTGATAACCACTATATTCGTAATTTTAAAAATCATCGAAGTACTATTAGATCTCTATCAGTAAGTAAGCGCACTAATATTATTCTTTCTACCTCTAAAGAGCGTGTAAATATATGGGATATTTCTGTTCGTAACCCTATTTATACAATTAATTGTGTAAATAGCGTTGGATGTCTTTCGAATTTATCTACTGACTTTTGTGTTAGTGTAAATAATGCTATGATAAAATTCTTTGACTTAAAACAAGCTACATTTGGGCCATACTACACAATTCCATTGCTAAGTGAAATTGTATCAATGGAGTATACATTTGATGATAGATTCGTAGTGGTCACCACTACTACGGCATATGTTTTTATAAGTACGGATAAACATGAAATCTATTGGACAATTAGTATGGAAAATAGAGGAAGAGGATGTGTTACTCCAGACTCCCGTTATTTTTTGTGCACTTCTGGTGCATATATCTTTGTGTATGATATTATAGCAAGAAAAAAATTGCATTCTTATAAAGATCATATTAATGAGTATGGTAATATCAGGTTTAACCCTTTATATGCGCAATTTGTAACTGGAGGTAGTGCTGTAAGATACTGGTTACCTAAAAGTGATAAATAAAATAAAATCATATAATATTTATTATTTATTTACGGTCTTAAGGAATTAAATTAATCTGGAGCTAGTTGAGACATAGAAAAAAAGAAAATGCAATATTTTGACTAATAAGCTTGGATTGATTTATAACGCCAAAACTAAGATCACATTTTATGCTGTGATATGGGACGGGATAATAATAAATTTTTACAAATGTTACTTAAAAGATATTTACATTAAACCATCTATTGAGGCATATATAGTATCAACGAAAACTTTGGTGGCTATCTCACTAGAGTTTATGCGAAGCATTGAGATGGCATGAAAATAAACAGTAGAATGGAATAAGCGATGGATAGGTTTGGGATGGTGGTGTAATGGATTATCATCTTAAATAGAATAAAAAAAACAAAGTAATAACCCTTTATTTAAATAAAGTAAGATGTGTTGATTTTTGTACTAAATATATTTTATTAACAAACAAATGCCTATAATACGACATGGTTTTTTTAGGAAAATACTTATTATTTACTGTACTATCTCTTAGATATGATAGTAAATGGACTATTAAAGATTTATACCTATATAATAATGTTATCATTTTCCACACCTATAATACAATTTCAATTTGTTTTTTATTGTGCTTTTAATAACTGATTAACTTGGTTACGAAGTTCTATTCCTAAAATAGAAGATTTTATAAAAACAGCCGGTGGTTTATAATTATTCATATTGTTTGGCATTATTCTTTAATTATTTTTACGGACCAATAAATAGGACTTACTATTATTTAGAGTATATATAAGCTTTATCTTCTCTAGTGCCTTTGCGATCATATTCGCTATTTCATTTACTATATCATATTTATCTTCTTATTCACTCAAATAAAATGTTCTTAAATGTTCGTTATCAGCGATACATTGGATACTTAATCTTTAATAACATTCCAATTTCATATTTGTAAACTTTGTCGTATTTTATAATTAACTCATCTCAAGTTAACATATATGATATGATTTTTACTTCGTATATGTGTAAGAACTCTTCGACTATTATATTCTTATTCTAAAAATTTTCAATTTCTACTTTAGTTAAATTATCAAGATAAATAATAAAATTCTTTATCAGTAATATTTACTTTTCATTTTATTGCATATAAATAAATATGGCCATGTTGTGGTGAATTTTTATATATATTTTATGTTCTTGTATATACTCGATTTTCTATATTTTAGTTGACGATAATTTGTTGAATTGGGCGAGATTTCGATTTCTTTGGGTTTTAATATTAATTTATTTAAAGATTCAAATTAACTCACCTAAATACATATCGAGTTTTCTTGTATATATTCGACAATATATTATTAAAATTTTTTTTTATATTTTATTTTAAACATAATCTCATATAAAAATAAAACTAAAACAACTTGTTGATGTTATATATCTCAATCTAAATTTTCTTTTGTATGTATTCATTTATTTTTGATTGATTAGTACTGACTTGAATATTTGAATCTGCAAAATTATTTTATTATTTACAAATATAAATGCAAAATCAGATAATATTAAATCTCTTTTCCATCAATTTGCAAAGTTATTTTAATCAGATTTAACGAATTCAAAGATAACATTTTTATGATTTCACAATTTATATAAAAGACTTTTCAGAATATGATCCTCTGGTTCAATATCAATATATTCTGTCACACAAGATATATAATACATGTCAATATTAAATATATGCTTTAAATTATTTTATTTATAAATTTCTATTATATGCCATTAAACCCAATTTAATTTCTTCTTAATTGCCATATAATATATTGTATCAATGAAATTTTATATTAATAAGTAAATGCATCCTGCAAATTAATATTCATTCCCTGTTTTATAAAATTTGATGTTACATTTAAACTACAAAAAAATATTATAAATTGGCTATAAAATATTGTATTTGCATACAAAAAAAAATTTATAAGATCATTGTAATTGATAAAAAATTAAAAAGTCTGCATATTTATTTAAAAATAACACATACTTTATTATGATTTATTTTTTTATATACATTATAAAAACCAATCTCTTCAAGATTATCTCTTATTATATTAAAATTAATTTTTATTTATTATTGCTTTTATTTAAGGGTTAATGCTATGTATTATTCTTTATCTTTCTTTTCGATGGCCTGCGGTTGGCATCCAGCGGCACTTGCTTCTCCGAATCTTTTCACAGCATCTTCTACCCGGTCTCTTACGTCTAT
>SBIQ01000239.1:0-12528 GCA_014805555.1 Astathelohania contejeani | reverse complement strand
AACTCATTCAGTCCAGGAGGTCATGGAAAATGAAAGAGCCGAAATTCGGGTCGATACAAGGATAAGGACTGATATCCTAATAAAAAATAATAGACTAGATATATTTATTTACGATAAGAAGGAGAATCAAATTATATTAGTTGAATTCGGTATAACGAGCCAAGATAATTTCCAAATTGTTGAAACGGAGAAGAAGACGAAATACGACCTCTTGGCGAATGAATTAGGCTTGATATACAAAGCAAAAACTAAAATAATACCTTATGTTATGACATGGGACAGTGTGTTAACCAAATACTACAAAAATTATCTTAAGGAATCAAATATAACTTTTACGATAGAAACATACATTCAATCGACGGTACTGAAGAAAACGCTCGAAACCATATAATTTGAGTACAGAAGAAGCATTGAGGATGACATGAGCGTAAGAGATCGAGTAGAAGATGCTGTGAAACGACCTGAAGAAGCGAGTGCCATCGGATGCCAACCGCAGGCCATAGAAAAGAAAGTCAAGAAAATAGCACAGCACTAATCCTTTTAATAAAAAGAGTTTGTAGACGGGATGTTATTTACTTCATTTATATAATTTAACATATTAAATCATTCATCGGGGTTTTTTTATAATTAAATTAATAATTTCTTAATTGTCGCTTTTTTGTTATTTTTTAATCTATATATGCCTGCATTTGCTAGTGAGGTTCCATATTTATAAAAATAAGCATATATTATGAAATGGAATGCCGATATTTTATATTATACATTTCTATTTTATTAAATTTAAATCTTGTAATATGCGATGCCTATTCATCGTAGTAATTATTTATATACTTCATAATTTGTAAATTATTTCTATAAGTTTATATTATTATACTTTTTTTATTTAAGGGATAATGTTATACAATTCTTTGTCTTTCTTTTCGATGGCCTGCGGTTGGCATCCAGTGGCGCTTGCTTCTCCAAGTCTTTTCACAGCATCTTCTACTCGATCTTTTACGCTCATGCATCCTCAATGCTTCTTCTGTACTCAAATTATATGGTTTCGAGCGTTTTCTTCAGTGAAAATTTATTAATAAAATAAATTTTATAAAAAAATAAAACGGTTGAGTTGATAAAATAAAATTATTTATACAAATTTTTATTTTAAAAATCTGAATTTTTTAAATTTCTTTATATTTTTCTTTATTCTTGAATGATTAATATCACTTATGGAATATTTTTGGAAATAGCACGTATCCTCTGGATGAGCAAGATTTATCTCGATAGGGGGTTTTACCTCCAAACGGGACATTTTTTCCCAATTAATTGTTTTAAAAAAAGGATGTGTTTTAATTTCTTCGATAGAGTATATTCTCTTTTTAGGATTCTTCTCCAATAATCTTAAGATTAAGTCAGAAGCACTTTTGTCCATACGAGGAGGGATGTGTACTTTACAATTCAAAATATATTTATATGTTTGTATAGCGTCTTCACTATAAAAGGGTGGACTACCTGTTAACATTTCATATATCAAAACACCCAACGCCCAGTAATCTACCATTCTTTCATGTTTCTCACGAAGCAACACTTCGGGTGCAATGTATTCTGGTGTACCGCACATGATATTTTCATTTTCACTGTCATGTTTTGCAAATCCAAAATCTACAATTTTAATATGTCCGTTAGCAGATAATAAAATATTTTCTGGTTTGAGGTCTCTAAATACAATTTTTTCTTTATGAAGATTTTCCAAAGCAAGAACAATTTCTGCAGCATAAAATCTGGCTACAGAGAGTGATCTAGTAGCGTTCTTCTGAATCCATGAATGCAACTCGCCACCAGCAGCATATTCCATCACAAGATAAAAATGTGTATCTGTTCTAAATGAGTCATAAAGTCTTGAAAAAAATGGGCAAAACCAGAAATGCTTCATAATTATTTTTTCACGGTAAATGTTATGAATCTGACGCCCTTTTAAAATATTAGAAATATCCATTGTCTTAAGTGCAAAATATTTTTTTGTATTTTTTAACTTAACGAGTTCTACTTTGCCAAACGTACCGACTCCAATAACTTCAATTATTTCAAAATCTTCAATTTTGAACAACATACGGGGTAGTTTAATTAATCATTTTTAATCATATTAATAAAAATTTAAAACTTTAATCTAGAAAATTATAAAATTTTTGACAGCTTAACAATTAATAACTTATTTCGTCTGTTATTATATCTAAAATATTTAAAACTATTTTATAAATAATTTCTATTTTGTATATGCAAAAAAATTAATAATATAAAAACTTGAAGAAAATAAAAAATTATGCATTTATCCTTCAATTGATCAAGAATGATTCGTAAATTTGTATATTGGTTATTAAATCATATTTTTTTAAAATGATGAATCAATGCTTAGCATTTTTGTTCTACTGTTTTTATACATAACAAGTGTATTTATTTCTAATAAAATTTCTTAGGAATTTTCTATCATTCATTTATTAAAATGTTTATTTAAATAAACCAACTTTATTAAATTTAAATGAATGTTTAGCCTTATTCAAAAACAAGACAATCCTATTAGTATTAAACATAAATTATGATGCAATTTTATATATTTGGTGTTAATAATTCACATCTACTATATAAATTTAAAAATCGATATTATTTCTGTCAGATAAACTTTTTTTTTTTAAATATATGAATCTTTTTATTTAAAGAGGATAACTTCCAAATTATACCTACACTTCAAAAGTGGATTTTTATAATTTAATTTTTCTAGCTTAAATCTAATTGCTTTAACTATGCTTAGTATAACTAGAGATTCTCGTTCAACTACAAGCTGTCTCAACTATGATGGCCATTTTTACTTATTATCCATATCGCACTAAATTATCTATTCAAATCAATCAAAATTTTATAAGCAAAATAGATCACTTTTAATAGCTATAGCATCAAGCTAAAAATTATACTATTTTCCTATTCATATCTATATAGTTCCTTATGGCCAACCTGCTTACATAAAATTATTATACTGATGAAATTTTAATCACATGAAAATGTTTGTTTTCTTTTTTGTTTTATATTTATGTAATATCTTATAATAAATCATTTAATATTTCAAGATATAATACATAATCTATTTTTTATTTAATTATTTATTTAAAGTGTAATGCAAATACTTAAAAATCATTCAAAATGACATCATATTAAGACGATTATATATTAGTACCTCGAGTATTAGATATGCTGTATAACTGCTAAAAATTTTTTATTATTCCTCAAATATAATAGTTTTTGTGAAATCAAAAATTTGATAGACACATGTCCAGATTAAATCAAGACACTATGCAGACATTACGCTTATAATTTGAATGTCTGCAGCAGAAGAACTTTATTATCTGTACGACACATATGGATATTGATACCATGGTAACCGAAGTACCCTGTTTTGCTGACAAACACAACCCGCCCTACTTGCAGAATCAAACAATCTAAAATAGGCGATATTATAAGTATTCAAAAAAAAATTATTACTTCGAAATAAACAGCTGCTGCATTAAATCGAAAATCTTGCTGAACATTCTAATATAAAAAGATACTTTTTAGTATAACCAAGGAATCATTATACCATAAAATACTATATTCAAATAGAAATTTGCTATGATATGTTAATCAACAAATATATGTATTATTTGATAAATATACGAAAGTCGATATATTTTACACTTATCTTAAAAACCTCATCTCATGAAAGAATTTTTTTTAATTTGAAACAATTTTTGTTTATTATTATAGTTCCCACCCTTGCGTTTTAGCGCGACCTATACTTTTCATCTTACGTAATATTAATGTCTATATAGTCGGTCTTCACTGTAGATAATATTTACCTAATATACATAATAAGTTATTTAAAGAGTTAGTATCGTGTTATTCTTTGTTTTTCTTTTCGATGGCCTGCGGTTGGCATCCAGTGGCACTTGCTTCTCCGAATCTTTTCACAGCATCTTCTACTCGATCTCTTACGTCTATGTTATCCTCAATGCTTCTTCTGTACTCATGTGATATGGTTTCAAGCGCTTTCTTCAATACTGTCGATTGGGTGTATACTTCCATTGTAAAAGTGATATTTAATTCTTTAAGATCATTTTTGTAATGTTTGATTACCACACCATCCTATGTCATAACATAAAGTATTATTTTAGTCTTTGATTTGTATAGCAAGCCTAATTTATTTGCCAAGATGTAGTATTTCTGTTTCTTCTCTGTTTCAACGATCTGGAAATTATCTTGGCTCATTATACCGACTTCAACTAATATTATTTCATTCTCCTTCTTATCGTAAATAAATATATCTGGTCTATTAGTTTTTATTAGGATATCAGTCCTTATCCTTGTATCAACCCGAATTTCGTTTGTCTAAAATATAAGTATATATTATTTCAATACGTCTGAATTTTTGAACTTAACTCTATCTATAATATGCTCATGTCAACGCGTAGGGAGAGATTGTTTATGAAAGGGCATTGACGAAAAAACCAATTTTTAAATTATACAAATATCTCATAAATAAATAATTTTAAAATAAAAAAAGTATATTTCTACTGATCTATTATATTACATCTAAATATATTATTTCAATATAAAATTCATATTGTGTGTAACAAGCTGTAAAATTTAATAATATTGTTTTTTTTAAATATACCTTATATGGCGTTTACTTTCAAAATATATAGCACTTATTGCACTGATTAACTACTTCTATCAATTTATGTAAATAAAATCCAGTTTCGGACTTAGCTTTCTCTACAAAGAACATTGAGCCATAAGCTCACATTCATAAAAGTAATAAAAAAAATATCCAATCATTAACCTATGTAATACATATAAATAAATAATGTCTTTTATTTTTAAAGCCAGCCATGCACTTTTCTAATGCAATATATGTTATTAAGTTTTTACAAATGTTTTTGATTTCAAAATAAATTATCTTTTTAATTAAATCTGTGTTCGAATTTGAGAATAGCACATACACCACCAAGTGCTGTAACTCTTTCTCCGGAAAAGTGCAATGCCGGCACTATAGCTACTTCTCCGCCAATTTTTTCAACACTATCGCATAACACCTCCATTTCCTTTCTGATATTTACATCCTTATTTTTAAACATTTCATTAGTGATTAAAAGTGTTTTTATAGCACCGTAATCTAAACTTTCCTCTACTTCAGTCTTACCGATGCTTATCATTCCACTATTACTAGCAAAATATCTTTCAAAAATTTCAAGTGCTTTGAATCCTTTTATAAATTTGGCATCCATCAATGCTCTACTGACAGATGGATCTGTGAGTATTATGCTTGCAATTTTGGTTACTGGATATGAAGCATATTCATTTTTTAAACTTACTTCTATAAATTTATTATCTTTTCCTTTTCCATAATTCTGTAGATTTATCTTTTTAAAACTAGCGAGTATGACCAATTTTATTTTTTCTATGCTTAATCTCGATAAATAATCGTTTATAGGACAAGACTTTCCCTTTTTGGCTAATGAAATCCGTTTTATTATTTTTGTTACATTTTGGGTGATTGAGCATACCACGCATTCCTTTTCATAGAATAACATTAATATTATTTCCACATGTACCTTTTCCAATTCGGATAAAGCTAAAGATGACCAATAATCTTTTTTTAATGTCAATGATTGCCCTAACTCAACATCTATTGTGTGATAGCTTCCTACTCTCACATGCTCATGCTGATTCAATGTTTTACCTTTTACAAAAAGTGCGTTACTTTCAAGATCTGGATGAATGCTTTCTACTTCTATCTCTAATGTAAGCGATATTTTTTGATTTGTTTTGTCATCTATTGCTACTTTACGTTGTGTGATAGATTTAAGAGTATCTCCAGAATCAATAATGTTATATAGCGTATAAATATCATCCGGATATTCTGGTTTAACGATAATTGATCCGAACCGTTTTTTATAATCAATTGATTTTTTTAAGATCTGCATGGCCTTATAACGGTGAAAAAATTAATGTGGCGAAAAAAGTATATCATAAAGAAACCAATCAGTTTTTATATTAAATTTTGTCCATTAAATATGGAAAATATTGAATCAAAGAAGCGGCGGAGAGTATTGTATTATTGATATATATATCTACAACGCGAAAAGATAAAAAAGAGTAATCTTTTATATAATAAATATCCCTAGTAACATATTATTCCCTTTTTAATTGAAAGAGTACTTCCACACCATTTGTATTTGGAAACATGTCAAATCCCCATATGCCTACAATACTGAATGGCATATTTTTATATGAATTAGATGGAGCTCTACATAAATCCTCTATATTTGCGTAAGCACCTTTATAATTACAGCTTATATAGAATATTTCTTTAATGTTTTCACTAGCACGTATGTTTTGAATTGTTTTTTTGCTAACACCGGCTCTTGGTGGATCTAAGATTGCTGTACTCGGTTCATCAAAATATTCAATCGTTTTTTCGACATCCCCAATCAAAAATTTAACATTATTCAAATCAGAATTTAATTCTTTATTTTTTATTGCATCCTTGATACATGATTCATTTAAATCTATTCCAATACATTTTGTAAAATATTTTGATAAAACGATACTGAAAATACCAGTACCGCAACATAAATCTAATAACACCCTTTTATTTGAGCTCATTTTAATAATTTTATTAACTAATAATTCAGTTATAAAAATATTCGTTTGAAAAAAAGAAAAAGGAGAAATCGAAAATTTGAATCCCATGAATTCTTGGATTAAAGCTGATTCTCCTCGAATTTTTAAAAGTTCAGATTGCTTAAAACCTTCAAAATTAGATTCATCAAACTGAACAAATAAATTGTTAAAGGGGAATTGTGTTATAACATCGATTATTTCTTTTGGATTTTTATCAACAGATTTTATACTTACAAGACATATCTCTTCATTTCCTATTTCTCTCATCATAGCTAGTTTTAAATAACCATTTCCCGTGTTTCGATCATATATCATCCATTCACCAAGTAATTCGTTAATTTTATTAACTTTTGTTTTCATATTATTTGATACGTTAAGACATTTCTCGATAGAAAATACAAGATTTTTATTATTAACAAAGCTAGTTCCTCTAAAACCCAAAATTGGCTTGCCTTCAATATCAAATCCAAATGCAAACTGGCAATTATTACGATGAAATTGCTTACTCTTTTCAATATAAAGCTTTTTCCCATATAATTTTGAAAAACATTTTGTCAATTCTTCAGACTTTTGATCCAATTGATCTTTATAATCCAACTTCCACATAGGGGTCACTACATCTCTTATATCAATATTTTTCAAATCCACTTCTGTTTTAACCTTTTCTTTTCTTGCTTCTTCAATTTTTTTAAATTTTAATACGACTGTTGGCTTAGGAGAAATTACAAAATCTTCTTCTTTTATCGGAGATTCTACTTTTAAATGAACATAGGCATAATTACTACCTTTTTTATATACTAATTTATAGTTGTTACCCTCCAACTTAATTGCTTTACAAATAATTTCTTTTAAAAGCCCAGGTGTGTAATATTTGGGAATTCCTTTTATTTTATAATTCATTGGGGATTAAAAGGAATGTAAAATTTAATAAATTTAAATTGCTTGCTTTAAATATAGTATTTTATGGTTCTTTAAAAATAATCTAGGGGTTCTTTTTATCTTTGGAATAATAGTTATGATTATTGATCCAGTGCAACAATTGTCTAAATTGTGACAGTCATTTACTTATATGTATTCGCAATGCCTCTTTAAAAGCTGGATCAACTTTTTAAGCAAGGTAAATTTTAGCACAGTGATTTCGGCATCTTTGCAAAGCATCTTGGCCATTGTAGTGTTAATAATAATAGAGCTGTGCATGCATCTAACTTACCTAAAATAAATTCGTTTAAGGCATAAAAACTATATGTGAAACTTATATGTGTTGCTTTAATTTAATCTAAATGTAGAATCTACTTTTATAGTATTATTTTTTGTTTTCTTAGATCGCCTCTTTTGTTTTAAATATAATTTATAATATTTATATTTATTTTCTTAGTTGAAATGACGTTAAACTAGGACGAGAATTTACTAGTAGTTTTGGGTGTCAGAAGCTGCTGGACAAGTACAAACTTGGAATTCAAGTCCAAAACTGTCTATCCATGTGTGTGTGTTTTGTAGATAATAAACTTACCAATTTTCTTCATTCTTCTTCAGAGGTAAGAGTTTTAGAAGTTTGTTTAAAAGCCATCAAGTTTCAAACATATATGGCATTTGGCTAATGCACCCATTACCAAATTGAAAACTCACGAAAATATCCTGAGCTCTATCTAGAGCAAAGGAGGCGCATCTGAAAAAACAATGAATGGAAAAATATAAAAGCACACTTCGCGCCTAAATTAAATCAAGCAACACATGGACGTTCTGCTTATATTGGAATGTCTGCAGTAGGGGGACTCCGGGTAAGTCAGCTGCACGGCTCCATATGGACGCTTATGAGTGACACTAGGATGATAAAAGTGCCCTGGTTTGATGCCAAATGTACCGGGATACAGGTACCCTGCCTTGCTTGCAAGGTCGATCCGGCTCCGATAGACGGTATGGGCTTCGACTAACAGCGGTATGAGTACCTAAGGGGAAAAGATTGTCTTAATTGAGACAGTTGCCACACTGGGTCAAGAACCTAACCGATTATTATGATATAAAAAGAGCTTCTAAAGTATAGCCAAAAAATCATAAATTGTGAAATATTTCGTCTAAATAAAACGAATATAGATTTTTTATTTTAGGAAATTTTCATAGTTATAAAAGGGTGTAAAAAAATTGACCTCTGGATGCAAAAACGAAAAATCTTATAAAACAGAGCACATGGTGGAAAAGTCTGAGCCTTCTATGACAGTCAGCGAAATAATTACTTTTAATCAAGTACAACCATCTTCTCACATGATCGTTTTACAATCTATTTTCGATAGTGTAGATTCTGCACTTGGGAGTGACCTAGATATCTCTCATAAGCAATACGAACTTGATTGGGTAGAATTTATTGTGGTGGTTAGAAAAAAGCACGTGATTTCTTTTGTAAAAATTCGCTTGTGAGGTTAGAGAGGAGGTGTTTAAAAGACGAGCTCATACGATTAAAAGAGACTCTTAGAAAGTAACTATTCACAAACCAAAAAAGATATAATTATTAAATTTTTTATTATTTACTTCTGCAATTAAAACCGCAAGTTTATACTAGGAATTTAAAATCTTATTCCATAATTAAATAAAAATAAATTTAAGCATAACTAAATTCAAAGGACACGAAAGGTGCAGAAATGAAGACCGATAATGAACTACTTTTTTCCCTTAACCAAATCGCAGGAAAATACATGGTTACCAACCCACCCAAAACCATGTGCAAAGTTGCCAGGATTTTTCAAACAGTCCAGTGGTGCTATTAGGAAGCTTCACTTAAGCCTAAGCTTATATCAAATTGGAAGCATAGCATTGAAAATAAAATCTTTGCTTTCGATAACTCAATTGAATTATTAAAAAAGGCAAAGTATAGAAGCAAGCTATCCGGCATCGAAATTAAAGCAGCCAAACAAATCATGAAAAGGTTAAACCTTACCTTGAGAAACCCCATGCTGTAATAGAGGCAATGATTTCAATAAAAGAATCGGCTTATATATACGATAAATGGCTCAAAATGCATACTAAACGCAAAGAGCGTAAACGTGAAATAAATACTTTTAATTCTATACGAGTAAATTTTACCGGAAGCTGTCTGGTGTATATGAACTAGAACACCAGGTGGATATCGGTGAGATAAGAGAGTATTGGTTTAAAATGTGGGAAACCACAAATAAGACTAGCAATAGATGCGATGAATAACTAGTAGAACATTTCCCGGACTCCACAGAATTAACTACTTTCTCCACTTTTAAAAAATTTGAAGATATTATAAAGTGTCAGCCTAATTGGAAGGCAGCTGACATCGATGGTATCTTTAATTTTTTTATAAAGCATATATCTCCAGTGCATAAGCACCTTTATGATATAATAAGGGATATATGCTTAGAGGGAAGGGTTCAAGTCGACTGGTTTTATCAGGGCATAACACATCTTATATTCAAGGCAACTCGAGTAAAGGCTCTGTTTTCAGGCATATAACTTGCATGTCTAACCTTTACAAGCTCACAACTAAGTGTGTAACTCAAGTTATGCAGCTGGAGGTTGAGCGTCGAGGTTTGCTGACGGATAACCAGTTGAGTACTGTAATGAGAATCCAAGGTACAAAAGAGCAGGTCATGCTCAATCTATCTCTAAATAAAGAGCAAGGACACTCGTTAAAGTCCACGTGGATCGACGTTAAGAAAGCTTTTAACTCTAGCAAACACAAGCACCTGGTAGTGTGTATATCCAAATTGAGTTTTCATAAATGGATAACGTGCTTTGTTAAGGAGAAAACATCTATATGGAGTTTATATGTAAGAGCTGAGCCAGAGAGTATAGTCAATAAAAGAGTTAAGAGAGAGATCAAGGCGATAGCCTAGTATTTTTCTCTTTGTCCTATGTATTGATCTATTGAGTTGAAGACTTAATAAAAATACCCAAAGGTGCCTATACATGCAGAAGAAATGTCGCAAGCTAATAATCACCTATTAATTATAGATGATCTCAAACTCTTGGCAACTAACAGCACGGTAATGGGCAATATGGTAAAAGAAACTGAGTCTTTCTTTAAGGCCATGGGGTTGGAGATTAACTGAGAGAAAACGGCTACAAATGACCATCAATGTAAAAACACTGCTACTCTCCTTGATGGTACTAGAGTATATAAATACCTAGGTATAATAGAGGATCATAGTAGCAATATTATGCGAAAATCATTCGAGAAGGTAAGACGTGAGCTACTGGCAAGAGTGAATAGACTGTGTGAATCTAATCTCTATTCAAAAAATTTATATAAAACAATAAACGAACATGCTATTTCTTTTGTCAATTATCACATTGGATTACAACACCTTGAACCTGCTGACTTCTTAAAGCTTGATCATGAAATACGCCAAACTCTCATTAAACATAAGGTACACTTAAAGCCTGGGGTAAAGAAAGGTTATTCTTTTTCGAACAGAAATAGTAAGAGGTCTCCATTCTGTGGAGATGAAAAGTGAGTATATGATTCTTCAATTACTAGACACGCCGAAAAAATATAAAAATATTTTATCGAGGCAAGCAGCGATCCTGAAAGTTGAAGAACGAAATGAGACATACCTCAGTTTAAAATACTCTCTAGCAGACGTTTCTGCCAAGAGTTTTTTGAATGCTCAGCGTAAGCTCCTTTATGACGAAATCACTAATAAAAAATTTTTTCGAAAAGTTATATAAGTCCGCTCAAATGAGATTGTTAGTTTAAAAGACTCTTCTATTTGGATTAAATATGGGAATATTAATCCTCGTGCTGAAGCAATTTATTGCTATATCCAAGATATAAATGTTTTTTGGAGAGACGATGCTTTACAATGCCAGCATTGTGGTAAAGCCAAAAAGTCGATCGACCATCTGGCAACAGGCTGTGGTCGAATGCTTGGCCATGACTATACGCGACGGTATAATGAGGTACTTAGGTGTATTCACCTTCTACTTGCAAATAAGTACGACTTTAAAAAAACAAAAAAATTACGATCTCATTTAGTCCAGGAGGTCATGGAAAACAAAAGAGCCGAAATTCAGATCGATCGATACACGTATATGAGATATCTTAGTAAAAAATAATAGACCAGATATATTTATTTACAATAAGAGGAAAAATGAAATTATTTTAGTTGAAATTAATATAACGAGTCAAGATAATTTCCAAATTGTTGAAACGGAAAAGAAGAGGAAATACGACCTTTCGGCGAATGAATATGGTCTTTTATACAAAGCTAAGACTAAAATAATACCTTATATTATGACATGGGACGGTGTGATAACCAAATACTACAGAAATTATCTTAAGAAATTAACTATAATACCTACGATAAAGGCATACATCCAATCGACGGTACTGAACAAAACGCTCAGAACCATATCACTTGGGTATAGAGAAGCATTGAGGATGACATAGACGTAAGAGATCGAGTAGAAGATGGTATGAAAAAAATTGAAGAAGCGAGTGCCACTGGATGCCAACCGCAGGCCATCGAAAAGAAAGTCAAAGAATAGCACAACACAAACCCTTTTAAAAAAACTATTTTTAAAGAATTAAAGGAATATAACTAATAATTCGATGATTACTAAATAAATGCAGTTAATAAATAACTTTTATTTATTTCCTTTATTTAAACGAAATCTTTCACGATTTATGATTCCTTGGCTATACTCTAGAGGCTCTTTTTATATATGGAATAATCTGTGAGGTTCTTGACCCAGTGCAGCAACTGTTTCAATTGAGACAATCTTTTCCCCTTAGGTACTCATACCGCTGTTAGTCGAAGCCCATACCGTCTATTGGAGCCGGATCGACCTTGCAAGCAAGGCAGGGTACCTGTAGCC
>SBIQ01000238.1:0-12638 GCA_014805555.1 Astathelohania contejeani | reverse complement strand
TTGGAATATTGATCCTCGTGCTGAAGGAATTATTTATTGTTATATCTAAGATAGAAACGTGTTTTAGAGAGACGACGCTTTACAATGCCAGCATTGTGGTAAAGCCAAAAAGTCGATCGACCATCTGGCAACAGGTTGTGATCAAATGCTGGGACATGACTATACGCAAAGGCATAATGAGGTACTTAGGTGTATTCACCTCCTACTTGCGAATAAGTACGGCTTTAAAAAATCAAAAAAATTACGAATTCATTCAGTCCAGGAGGTCATGGAAAATGAAAGAGCCGAAATTCGGGTCGATACAAAAATAAGGACTGATATCCTAATAAAAAACAATAGACCAGATATATTTATTTACGAAAGAAGGAGAATGAAATAATATTAGTTGAAGTTGGTATAACAAGCTATGATAATCTCCAAATTGTTGAAACAGAGAAGAAAAGGAAATACGATCTCTTGGCGAATGAATTAGGCTTATTATACAAAGCAAAGACTAAAATAATACCTTATGTTATGACATGAGATGCTGTGGTGTGGTAACCAAGTACCATAGGAATTATCTAAAAGAATTAAATATAACCCTTACGATAGAGGCATACTTCCAATCGACGGTACTGAAGAAAATGCTCGAAACCATATTACTTGAGTACAGAAGAAGCATTTAGGATGGCATAGACGTAAGAGATTGAGTAAAAGATGCTATGAAAAGATTTGGAGAAGCAAGTGCCACTGGCCACCAACTGCAGACCATAGAAAAGAAAGACAAAAAATAACATAGCATTAACCCTTAAATAAAAAAGTAATAACAAAATATTCATTTATTCTGTCGATCGTAACAGTATTTTAGTAACATTTCTTTTAAATGATTAATTTAAAGTTAGTATAAAGTTAAAATTTATTGGTCGTCACTATTGACATAATAATATTCTTCCTTCTACAATAAAATATAATTTTAAGATAAACTATTATTACACCAATAAATTTATTTACGATTAGCAAAAAGATTTTTCATTGCCCTATGCTTTACTACACCGATAAGCACGTAACATATAGGTACCAGGCATAATAGAGTACACCACTTTTTTATCTTTTTTATAGTTCGTATATTTACTTCTTTCATATCCTTCAATTTCATATTCCAATCATATATATTCTTTAGCTCAATCCTTAGATTCTTTACAATTTCTTTTATATTTTCCTTATCATCATCAGCCACATGTTCACGATCTACATATGTAGTCATGTTAATAAATATTGGTTCGCTCCCACTATTAACCAGTTCTATCTTGTAGTCTCCTTTTCCTGTATAACGTGCAGTCATATTACCGGTAGTTAAGATTTTGAACCCCCTGTCTGATTTAGTTATATCTGTGGGATGTGTCACACAATAACCCAATTCACCTTGTGAAACGAGACTAAGCTCTAATGCAAACTGAAGACCTTCTGCTGGCACTCTCTCGTATAATATTTCATGTTGCTTTGGTTGCAGAACCATCCCTGACCTCCAAGCTAAAATAGAAGCAATAATAAAAAACAAACAAATCATTTATGGGGTGTTAAACAAAAATAAATAAAAGCTTCACTGAAATAAGAATGTTTATCTAAAAATAAAAGATCACACAAGAAATAAAGGAAATAAAAATTTGTTTAAAATAAAAATGCATAAATATGTCATTTATATTAAATTTCTTTATATTTTTACAAAATTATAGAGTGGTATTTAATGAATTTAATTATTATATCATCATATTAAACTCATGCTATTGTATAGTGGAGGAATGATCTAGATATGATTGTATATCTATAATTAAGAAATTACTTTGTAGTTTTTGAACTATTTTGTTTATATTTATCATTACTATATAGTCACCGGAATTGATTAAAAATGCAAAATAGATTAATTTTCATATATAAGTTTTCTCATCTATATTTTGATAGGCTTTAACATAGTCAAAATCTAAGGAAAAGCAAAACTTGTAAAATCATAATTACTAGATTAATAAATTATTCATGTAAGAATATTAACCTTTTAAGAATTAATTAAGAATTATATTAAAATATACTTAGTTTTATAGGTATTGGGGAAAGAAATAACTCAGACTCACATCCATCCTGGATAAGTACTGACATTATACAGTAAAATACGATTGGCTGAATATGTTTATTCAGATAAGAAAATCAATGCGATTCATTTGAGAGACGTAAAAAAGCAAAATTTTTTATTTATTAATTTATAAAGTTGAAAATAAAATACAGGCAGTGAGCTGATGAATACGATTTACTTTGTAAGGCTTAAACCAGATTATTTTCATATACTATAATAGATAGGTCGTAGTGGCTAATTATTATCAAAATTTTGTGAACTATATGTTATGACACTTCAAATTAAAGCATACACCCAAACCGACGCTATATTTGAAGTATTTTATCTTTCGAATATGAAATTAGTATCGTGAGTAGAATAAAATTAAAAATATAATTTAGAAAAAATGAGAGGATTAACAGACTAGATAAAACTACGTGCTCATCACATATAAAAAAAAAAAAGAAGAAGTAAAATAAATAAACAACTTTCCTTGATTAAATATATATTCTATTAAAATTTAATAAAAGAGTTATTACTAAGCTATCTTTGCTATCTGTAATACATATCCTGCATTATTTCTATCCGATAATTTTACACTTACACTATATCTTCTCTGTTTTTAATGTTTCATCTTTAATTAAGAGAAATGATTTCGTAATTTTTTTATAATGAATTGATATATGGATCGATACGAAATGTCATACCAACCTATTTCATGAAAAATTTTGGCTTAAAAGTAAGTAAGTTCTTTAATCCGCGAATCTTATTTTCTCCTTTTCTCTGCCTTAGAAATTTCTATGTTATTCTATCTTTTTTCACCGATCTTTTTTTCTATTATTTTCTTTGAATAAACAAATATTGGTCAATTGTGTTTTAATATAACCCTATTTCTTAGTTTGCTATTAATGCCTTTGCCAATAAATTCATATTTCACTTCTTTTTTAACTAAATAGTTTCTTTAATTTTTTCCTTTTATAACCAAATTTATTAATTAACAAGAGATAGATATATTTTAATATTTATATTTTCAGGTATAATTAAGGATAAATCTTTATCAGCTTCAGTTGTAATAAGGCTAATTAATATGCCAGTCTGACTACAAATTCGGCATGCAAAGACACCATTTTCGCAAAAGATATTATTGTAGTAATTCAACAATATAATTCTTCTGCACATGGTTTGTTGTTTCCGTTAAAACCCAATTCAATTTATTTTTTACATCGATTATATATTTTTATCGTGTTTTACACAGTTTTTCTGTTTTGTTTTCATTAATATTGCTGTATAACGATTATCTTTACGCGTTTATTAACATATTTGATGAAATATCATTAGCACATAGTTTATCTAAAGGTACTTTTTTATCAATTGAAAGTGAGTTTCTTTTGCTTTCCATTTCTGAAACATTTTTTTTTGTGTATGCTATGCCTATATTAATTATTATAACATGATTCACACTTTATTATATATAATAAATTCTTTTTTTCGCTTTTAAAGACTCAGTATTTTTTGCATATGAACATTATTTAAATATTTAACCAAAATATCATTCATATAATAGCATATTCAATAATCTATAATGTATCAATAAAATTTAAATTCGAATTGGAAATATGTAGCATGACACATGATTTTAAAAAAATTATAATTTCATGCTTTATAATATTTAATAATTTATATGTATCGAATATTATTTTCCCATGGTTGTAGATAACAAGTTGCTAACATTTTTATTTGTAACAAGATAAAATTAGTAAAATACAAACCTATATTATTTAAAAGAATCGTCAGGTATAAAATTAGAACTGGTTCATATAATTTGTTATACAAAGCTCTGTACGATCTTATGTATCCTTGATCTCAGGCCAAAAACTCTTTCTTTTCTAATAATTCAGAAACTTCTTGAATAAGTGTAATATCAGTATAAAAGTCATTGCGTCCTATACTCTCATGCTGCTGTTAGTTAAAGCCGCATTATTTATCATAGCTTTTCACATTGCATTCAAGGCATGATAGTTGTTTATGATATTTAAACAAGATGTTCTTACCATTTTAATGTATAGCATATCAAATCGTGTATCAAATCCTTCTAATACAATTATAAGCTAAACATTCGTGATGCACAAATTAGATTCTATGTATAGTCTATTTTATACTTCATGTTTTTTGTTTTTTAAAGTACGCTGCTTTTGCGTTGAATACAGATAAGATATATCGCAGAATCATTATTTGGTAATGTAGGTACAAACCAAATACCATCATTCATTAATTCTTTATTCAGCCGTTAAAGCTCCTTAGTCGAAAAGAAATGATAAAAACGGCTTAGCTAATCATTAAAAAAACAAATATAAAAATAATTTTTGGCGTGAATTCTAAGCTTGCATTTATCCATAAATATTTAACCCCAACCCTTATTTTGCCTACAAAACATAAGTCCAAACATAAATCGAAATAATTATAAAATAAAATAACAAGCTCGATTTACTCGCTTTATTTAACAAAATCGTTTACGATTTATGATTCCTTGACTATACTCTATAGGCTCTTTTTATATATAATATAAAATATTTGGCCCAGTGCAGTTACTGCCTTAATTGAGACAATCATTTTTCCTTAGGTATTAATACCGCTGTTAGTCGAAGCTGATACCGTTTATCGAGGCCGGATTATCCTTGCAAGCAAGGCAGGGTACTTATAACTCGGTATTTTTCGAAATCAACAAGGCACTTTTATCATCCTAGTGTCACTCGTAAGCGTCCATATAAAACCGTGTAGGTGACTACACGAAGACCACCTACTGCAAATATTCTATTTATGAGCGGAAAGTCTGCGTGTTCCCTAAGCTAGATATAAAAATTGATTTTTCTATAATTTTTATAGATTCGAAAAAATTATATTATATCAAAATCATTAATTAAATGATAATTGATTATTATTTTTAATTAATTAAATTAAAAATAAGAAGAGCTAATGATAAAGATTTTTAATTCGATATTTACATTCTTAGGATTTATGAATCAAGAAACAAGTGAAGAGGATAAACCCATTATGTTAAAATTTAA
Source organism: Astathelohania contejeani (assembly GCA_014805555.1). NCBI lineage: Eukaryota > Fungi > Microsporidia > Astathelohaniidae > Astathelohania > Astathelohania contejeani. The sequence goes on along the minus strand of SBIQ01000238.1, from coordinate 7,490 downwards.
CTCTATTTGTCATAATATTTCACGAAACGACATGAGATCTTGTTTTAAAGCAGAAAATAAAAGATATCGCAGCGTTGTAAAAAATTATTTTAATTTAAAGGAAATTAAAAATTCTGCATCGAAATATTGTATTCCAACTCAGAAATGTAATTTTGAAGAAAAGGATATATCTTATATTAATTTCCTTTATTCTCAATTGCTTAGCTTTGTTATATTTAATAATACTAATGCTGATTTGGTATTTGAATTTTTAGATGATAGCATTTTTTATATAATTTATACAACAAATATTAAATTTCTTATTGAGTACAACAAATCATTGCTTAGATTGATGGATTATTATTTACAAGAAGAAAAAGCCTATAAACATTTGATTACTGGGGCAAATAAAAAAAGATTTTCTGATTGTTATAAAGGAGATAACATATATATTGAAAATTTTAATAATGAAATTATATCTATTAACGATAAACTTAATGCAATAAATAACGATAATTCTGAGGAAGCAACGATTTCAAAAATTCGTTTCCATGCGTATATTTTATGGTCAACATATTATTTTTTATTTTATGAAAAAAGGATAATACCCAAAAATTTGCAAGAAAATAAGGCATTTATAAGTTATATTGTAAGCATCGAATCGGATTCACAGTTCTCAATTAAAACGCCAGTACTTTTATACCTTTTGCACGATTTTATTGATGAAATAGAATTTACAAATGATTATTTAGAAAATGTTAAAACCGATAAAAGTATAATATATGATTTTTTATGTCTTCTTAATGACAAGACTATCACTGTTGAAAAACTAAAAACTATTATCAGATCTTTGTTTGGTTTGCATTGTAGATTGCGATCAATAAAGGATATATGCTGTGTAATTCGCTTCTTTATTGATCATAAAGAAATTCGTTCGCATATTCTTACTTTTCTAAAAATTTCAAATGATAAAATGCTATTCGAAAAATTGATAAATATGTTATCTAATGATCGATACGATGAAACGATATTTGAATATTTTATTGAAGTTGTGCTTTCTAATAAATTTAAAATAGAAAATGGGTTGTATGCATACAACAATTTTATTAATGAATGCTTTCGAATTCTTGACAGTTTTGATGATAGCAATAAAAATAAAATTAAAGAGAAAATACCATTTATTATCAAAATTCTGTTATCTTTTTTGGAAAAAGATATGATGTTCAATATAGAAAATAAAAATGATGAGTTAGAAAAAGAATATTATTACAAAGAAGATGGTATATTTATAGTTTCTAAGAATGAACATCAAAATTTAGAAAACGAAATGATACATATACGTTCGGATGCTAATAATGAAAAATTATTTATTAGAAATATAATTGATTCATACCGAGCAATCATAAAAAATGGAATAAAGAAAAGAAAAAATACAATAGAAAAATTAATTAATGATTGTCTTTTAAATTACAATAACGAGACTATTAAAATTGTTCGTTATTGTATTGCATTTATGATGTATTTTAATATAAAATACGAAGAAATATTCGATATAGGAATCATTCCAATTCTCATTATACGAAATTATTATGAAAATGATATGGACGGAACAACACCATGGATGGAAGAATCTGTTATACTTGAATATACAAAAAAATATTGCAATGACATTTACATAGAAGTAAATGGTATAAATTCATTTATTGAATATAACAGAGTTTTAGTTTTTTATACTAAGCCAACCGAAATTTTAATTGATGAAAAAAATATATTTGATTCGAGTTTAGAAGAACTGTCTAAACAACTGAGTATGTATACAATGGAAGAAAAATTAGTAACCTGGTTAATACTGCGATCAAAAATTAATAAAAAAAAACCATGGGGATATATTTTAGAAAAACTTACGAAAAGAATTATCGATAAAAAAAGCTTTTTATTTGCTCGATGCAATGACGATGATAGACATATATTTGCTCCTCGTTTATTTACCAAAAAAGCATTTAAAGAAAGAGGGGAAAAAGAATATAGATTTATTGGTCAAATCATTGGGTTGGCCATGAAATCAGGATTTATACTTCCATATTTTTTTCCTGATTTTATTTATGAAAAGCTAGTCAATAAGGAATATGATGTAAGTAAATTATATGAAGAATTAAATTGGGTAAATTTAGAGATACAGCATATTGACTATAATTCAAAAAATAAAGGGGACAGTATTAAATTAAAATATGTTGATATTCGAGAAACAAAAAAATATTATAATAGTGAAATTAAAATATTTTATAATGAGAAAGCACAAAATCTTTACTCAAATTTTAAACTAAATTTATTGGCCGAGATTAAAAGAAAAATGGACATTCAAATAGAAACTATTAAACAAGGTATCTTAGATGTGATACCAGAAGAAATATTTAATATGGTAGACAATGCAGAAAGTTTAAAAGCACTAATTTCGGGTGATTATACAATTAATATTGATCAGTTAAAACCATTAGTAGGTTATAAATATTGCACTGAAAAACATAATAGTGTTCAATTATTATGGAAATATATTGATGAGAAATTAAATGAAAAAAATCGTAGGCTTTTATTTAGGGAATGGTCTGGATTAGGAATCTTGTCGAATAAAAACATACCTATAAAAAAAGATAGGGTAAAGATATTCATATCTCTCAGTGAAATGATTGAATACCCTCGCCTTCTATGTTTATACAATACGCTAATTTTGCCATCTTCCATAACCTTTGATAAATTAACAAAATCAATGAATAAGATAATTTCTAAACTTGATAAAAAATTTTTTGTATACTCCTTATAAGCCAAGATAAATTTATGTTTTATTTCAATAAATTGCTGAGATTTCAATAAAACCGATTGGTACAGTAATTAATATTCTGTTATATATTTATTTACGGGTATAATTTTATAATAATATTGACGTATTGTTCTGTTTCTCAATAATTGATATATTCTATACAATCTAATTATTACTAGTTGCATTTATCTTGCTCCATATCATTTTTATACTTCTTCAGTTTTGCAGAAATTTTAATGTTAGCACTTGCTGAATGAATCAATGATAGAGGTAATTTGTAATTGCTTTAAATCCTTGTTATAACATGTCGTCGCTATCTTGTTCTATAAAATATGGTGTTATATTTATAATTTACATTTATACAATCATAAACAAAATTATATATTTTCTAGGATTCTCTAGTTTGAATGACTGAATCTTTTAAATTTTACTATTTTTTTGCAAATAAGTTTCTTGTTTTTCATCATAAATAAATAGTTATTGAATGCTATTGGTGATTTCAATAGTAGTTTAATTTTTGTCTTCATTTTATCTTTACAAATTTGTTTTCAATACTTTACAAATTATTTTTAATATGTAATACTTTTTTATTTAAGGGTTAATGCTATGTATTATTCTTTATCTTTCTTTTCGATGGCCTGCTGTTGGAATCCAGTGGCACTTGCTTCTCCGAATCTTTTCACAGCATCTTTTACTCGATCTCTTACTTTTATTTTATCCTTAATGCTTCTCCTGTACTCAAGTAATATGGTTTCGAGCGTTTTCTTCAGTACCGTCGATTGGATGTATGCCTCTATCGTAGGGGTTATATTTAATTCTTTAAGATAATTCCTGTGGTATTTGGTTACCACACCATCCCATACCATGACATAAGGTATTATTTTAGTTTTGCTTTGTATAGCAAGCCTAATTCATTCGCCAAGAAGTCGTATTTTCTCTATAGATTAATATTATATAATAAATGAAATCAATAATCCATTGTTGGCTTTTAATATATGTTTATAAAAAAAAAGAAATGCGATTGGAAATATAAATCTTATCAAAAAGTGAAATGGATAGGTTAATATAAAAATAGCTCCTTTAATAAATAACAACAAGCTCAGTAAAATAGAACACGTAGCAAAAGTTAGTTAATACGCATTTTAATTATCGATTATTACAACAGCACTGCCTGCTCGTATTTCTTATTGAATGGAAACTCTGCAAGCCATCATACTTAGTATTAATTATACACTTTATAAATGACCAAGAAAAGTTTTCAAAGTAATTGAACATTTTGATTATATGCCCAGATATGTATGCAAAAAAGCAGGAATTCATTATGTTTAAAGTTTTCTTCTGAAATTGGTAAAGATGAATTCAAGAGGTGCTCTCATATAATAAACGTGAACAACAAATCAGACTCGTCTATACCAATTACAAGAACAGGATGAGTTAATACAACGAATTTAAAGACAAACCCCATCAGGTGCTAAACAATCGAAATGTTATCAAAATTATTGTTTTTAATAAATTAAACTCAATATATAGAATAATCGATCTATAAAAAGTTGTAAATTACCTGAAGCAAATTAAAATATACTTTTCTTTTTTAAATACATTGCAAAAAATACTTTGTCACAAAGCTGACCAAAATCATGTGCGACATTGCAAGAACTTTATAGACAGTTCAGTGTGCTATTAAGAGGTAGTATTTTCAAATCTATGGCCTCTTTCTGATTAAAGGAAAACATCGAAAATAAAATATAATAAATGAACAAATCAATTGACCGTTTAACCCTAAATCATAATATAAAAATAAGCTGTCCGATATCAAAGAAAATTATATGGAAGCTCAATCTAACACTTGAAAAGCCTCATGATGTGATCAAAGCTATTGTATCATAAAAAAAAGTATAGCGAATTTATTCAAAAAAAATAAAGTCGCACGTTAAGCGAAAAGAGCAAAAAGCACGAACTAATACTTGAATTATATAGCGAGTGATTATATCAAAAACTTTCATGTAAACTACCAATAAAGCATATGATTATACCAGATAAAATTAAGGAATATATGTTAAAAATGTAAGAAAAAACTGATTTTTACTGTCCAAACAATACACGAATACCTAGTCGAATACTACATCAATTTTGATATTACTTATATCTTCCCTTCATTTAAAAAGTTTGAGCATATGATCCATAACCAATCTAATTGAAAAGCAGCGAATGTTAATGGTATCAATAATTTTTTTTATTAAACATATATCTGCTATAGATACGTATCTCTACGACAATATTAAAAATAAAGTTTAAAAGGAAAAGCACAGGTAAGCTAGTTATATCTATCTTATTACAAAAGATCTATCTAGGCTTATAAGCTGTATGTCAAGCATCCATAAATTAACGACAAAATGTGTAATACAAGTTATACTACTTGAAATTGATAAAAAAAATTTATTAGCATACAACCTACTAGGTACAGTCAAAAAGTTCCAAGAAGCTAAAGAGCATGCTATGCTTAATCTTGTTATTAACAAAGATATAAGCACTTTCTCAATTCGACATGAATTGATGTCAATAAAGCAGTTGATTTGATCAATCATAAACATTTGATAGTTAAACACATCTAAATTAAAATATCTTCAAATTAAATTACTTGTTTTATCAAAGATAATATCTCAAGGTGAATCTAGAGCTTAAACCAGAATACATACCATTATCAATAAAAAGGTGAAAAGTAATCACTTCAAAGTAACAGTTTGAATCTATTATCATTGTTTTGTTCATTTATTAAGCCTTATACTTAACGATATACATCTGAAAGTACTGGTTCACGCAAAAAAAATATCGCATGAAAATATAGTAATGAGTAACATGGCAAAAAAATTTGAAGTTTCTTCAACGTCATTTGAATAAAATTAATCGTGATAAGCTTGCAACAAATAATTAATTTATGGAAAGTCTGATACTCTTCTCGATGAAGTCGATGTGTATAAATATTTAAGAAAAATTGAAAATATAAAGGCGTAGACATCATAACAAAGTTATTTGAAAAAGATAAGAATAAATTGCTGAGTAGAGTTTGTAGGATTTGCAACTTAAAACTAAATGCAGAAAATTCATCTAAAGCTATTGACTAAGAGGCCATCTCTGACGATATAATCCATATTGACTTACAGTATCTTGAATCTTCTGACTTTTCACTTCATACCACAATATTTGTCAAATTCTCATTAAACATTAAGTGCAATTTAGAACTTACTGTCTAGATATACTATATCTTCCATGCGTATATATAAAATGAAGCATGTGAGTGTCAAAATGAAGAGTCGATAGCTGCTTTTTGACCTACAGAAACACTAAATGAATAACAGTATTTCTTAGCAATCTGAAGGCTATAATTAAACATTTGTTCATTATCTACAACTACCTCAACGTTAAAAATTCTTTTAAAAAATTTTCTGATAAATATTTGGACTGCATGCATATATGCCTATAAAAAAAAGTAACAAATACTTACACTAAATATCATATAAAGTGTTCTCTAACGATTCAGTTAGTTTTAAATACTTTTCTACTTGGATAAAGTACTAAAAAATCATTTTCGTGCCGAAGTGACATATTTTATATTTAAAATTATAATGTAAACGGTTGTGAAAACGCATTGTTATTATATCATTGCAATAAGCAAAAAAAGCAGTTGATCATTTAGCTACTAGATGTAAAATTTGCTTGGGTATCATTACACCAGAAGACAGAACGAAAAGATTGTTTTCTACACATTTTATATTCAAATATGCATATTTTAAATGCTCAATTCCGTCGCATTCGTTTTAAAAGATCCTTGAAAATAAAAGGGACAAAAATTTTTATGACACTAGAATAAAATTATTATTTACGTAGAACATCATATGCTAAATATTTTTATTTATAATAGAAAATAGATTAATATAATTAACGTCAAATTCAGCAAAATAATCTTCTGATAATAGAAACGGAGATAAAAAGAAGTAAGATCTCTTGGCGAATAAATAATACTTTATTTGAAAAAAAATTAGAAAACATTAATTATAGTTTACAGAAATAGAAACATACAAAATGCATTAGTTTACTTTTATCAAATATCATATAAGTATTTATTTAATATCAGCTTTAAGAAAAGTTTGAAAATGATTTATTAAGTAAAATAGCCATTATAAAAGCAGAGATAAATAACAAAACATATTCCTATACAATCTAAACTCACTTCAAAATATAATATTTTACTAACAACTTCATTGAATAGTCTAAACTGTGCATAGCGAAACTAGTATATAACAACAATAACAAAAGAAAAGTATATGATTAGTTATATAGAATCTGATCAAATGAGGTGGTAGTCTCGAAGCAATCCATTATTTTGATACAAAACGTAAACTTTTATCCGCAGCGCATGATTAATTTATTACTACAACAAGATAGTATTGTCTACTGGTGTGAAAAAGTGATATCATGCAAGCATTTCGATAAAGCTACAAAAATAGTAGATCACTTAACCATCGCATGCCAAAAATTGATTGGTAATAATAACACACATTGAGACGATAAGGATCTTAAGTGTGACATCTTTTGTTGTTGAATAAATACGAATCCGAATGATCAAAAAAATTGCAATCGCTTCTGTTCAAAAAATAGTCAATAAAACAAAAACAGATCAAGTCGACACTAGAATGAG